>PIJE02001743.1:0-65000 GCA_002895965.2 Coryphaenoides rupestris
GGAAGTAGAAAGGTAAAAAATACAAGACAAAGTCAGTAGTTTAGTGCTTTTTTTTTAATTAGAGATAAGGAGACGATACAAAACATCCTTCACTATTCAGTCTGAACACATGCCCTTCATATCCGTCACTGCCCATCCGACCGTCAGAACACCACCGAGACTGCAATACACTCGGTTGAACAAGTAAATGGAATGGGTTTTGTTTACTACACAAAATGCCTTCTTTTTTTAAACCGGGAATTGCAAATAAAAATGGAATCACTCAAGTTTTTTGGGGAATTTGCATGTTTGAAAAGAAAAAACAAAAACAATATATATATAGAATTCAGCTGTTCCCCAGAAGAGTTTGATACTTGTGCAATTAAAAAGGTAAAATTGGTTTGATCTACACCTAGTCTCAACTACACATGTAAAACTTAACTAGAAGTTTGGCAAAAAAAAGATTGAACAGTTATTTTTCAGGGATTAACAGTTGGAATAATAACAGTTGTTCGTCCCCTTCTCAAATAGACCCCAGTTAGAACAAAACCGTGCCTTCAAACATTTAAAATCGTGTATATTTTTAAGTCATCCTTCACTTTAATTATTTATTACCTTCACGTATTTTGTTCATCTTCATTATGTTGTGAGAACTGGAATGACAGCCTGCCGTTGTGGATTTATTTAGTTATTTTTTTCCTTCATTTTTTTTGTTTTTTTAACTGTCACTTCAACCCCCCCTCCCCCTCCCACACGCCGCCTCCCCAGAAGCCCGACCCTCCCCACCCACCCACTCACTCAAATTATCCCTGATCTGCTTTTGCCCCTGCGCCAACTATACTGGAATGAACAGCTAAACCCATCAGATGTGTGGTAGGCCTCGGTTGAAGCCAGGATTTATAGCGGGCGGCCCTCTAGGGTGACTATTGATGAACCGCCAAGCTTCTCAGCCAGTGTGCGCCGATCCCTCACCTCTTCCAGACAGTTCGCCTGCACCTCATGCTTGATGCCTGAAAATGGAGGACAAAGGGAGGCAAAGAAAAGGCTCATTTTAAAATGGATTCGATCATTGGATGGCGCGGGTCTCACCGGAGGAGCAGCATGTCGGGCAGCATTGCATAGCGGAAAGGACAACGCGCATAACATTAGATTAGAGATGTCTGTATGAAAACGTCATCACTATTATCATTACGAAAATGATCACGTTAAACAGTATTATCGTGGTATTTTTCAAATGTGCTGAATATGCCTACTTGTGCATTTTTTCCCCAATGGCAATATATTGGCGTTTTCACTCAACAATGGCAATTGTTTTTGCTATTTTTCTATGATAACTTAAATTTAAGGGCAGAAAATAATGTAATGTTAATGCGTTTTCTCTAAAGCTGCAGTAGAGGCAAATTAATTAGAGATCACTGAACAGCCACTGACTTAATTTGCAGGTGTTCGATTAAGTTAAACTCATTGCACGCACATTGTTGGATGGTACACGCCATGACGGCGATAGTGTTCCAACGGTTAACCTTTACTGAGCGCACTAGTTCACTGCATCACATGCATACAGAACCTTAATTCGCCCCACATCTTTCCCCATATCATGCATTGAGCTAAATGTTAACTTGACTTGCATGGCTCTAAAGTAAAGGGTGATGGTGAAGGGGGTGGTGCTCATGAAGATGACTGAAAGAATTAATAATACATATGACTATAAGCGCTTTTTAAAGGGTACTCAAAGAACGCTTTAACAAATGAAACAATAAACATAACATAGAATTTTACCGTAGCGCGTTCATCATGAAAACCAGTCTGCATCTCCTGATTATATGTTAGGTCTTGTTCTGCATTTAATATGAGTGCCATGCCAAATGCTTTGAGCAGGGCTGGGAAAGTTAATAACACGGTGCAGTCAACAAGAGCTCTCATTGGAATATAAAGGTTCCAAAATAATATATATACAAATATGGTGCACATTGTTGCATGTCGGCGGACGGCATGCCCCAGTGTGCGAGCCCCTTTAAGAGTGCCTGCGCCTTTTTCATTGTTTCCAAATAAACGAGCAACTGCAGTCACATGCCGACGCCTGGACAAAAATAAAATAATAAAATGCTGTCGTCACTTGTGAGTCAGGTTAATCTGATTGGCTGAAGGCCATCAAGGTGTGGCTGCCCATTCAGCTGCTTAACAAAAAGGACCCGACCGGGACTGAAAACGATAGAAAGATCGACTGGCAGAAAGAGGCTAAGTGAAACCGTCTACCAAATGCAAAAACAACAACAAAAGGTAAAAACATGAAATCACCTGTGAATTTTCTTCTTGATGGCCTCTTTTGAGCTGGCGTAGATCATCTTGCTCTTCAGTGGAGGCATCATCTGGGGCCCTATGGAAGTTGACCACATGTGACAACCGTTAAGAACAAACCCATGAATGAACCAAATGGAAAGCCCTTGTGTGCCGGTTTACCGCAGCCTTACCAAGAAAATGAAGACCAGGTCTTCCTTCTTCGTCTCCTTGGTTTCATAAGTTGGCATCGTAGAGGGCATAGCGGCAGTCGTCAGAGGGCAGCATCTTTACAAATTCCAGGTAGGGGTCTGTGATCGTGTTGCCGATGTCGCCGCACAGGATCTCCTTGCCCTCCTCCAGAATGATGTTCTGTTTGTCGGGGCTTATGCAGAACAGGACGGCCTTCTTCCTCTTCTTCTTGTCCTCCTCGTTCGGCTGGGCCTTGCGCACCTTCATGTTATTGAAGACTGCGATAACTTCATCTGTGACTTGGACACCGGAGGCCTGTATGGAAATAAAGCCTTCATTATCATACAGTAAAATACAGGGCCCACGCCACCTTCCCCAAGTTACAGTGTAACAGCTAGTCTACATGAAAATATAATAAGAGTAGCCTGCATTTTGCTGGGTTCAACTGCCAAACCTCATCCGATCTTTTTTTACAACCTCTAGTTGGTTAATATTTAACCTGCAGTACAAGCCCTTAGTCTAATCTCATACAACCTTACAGTAATAAAAGCCCCACACAATGAAGAGTGTCATGTTTAAATTATTTACTTCTACGAAACACCGTTGGCGTTGAAGCATTTTGGCTCTACCATTGATGGTGGTTGTCAGGCTAAAGCACTGGCTACCAACCTTTAAGCTCAAGATCACTACCCAAGTCAAAACTTAAGCAAATAGATGCCTCTCATATACAAAGAATAAATAAGCCTGCAAATAAAGTAACTTTTCAACCATTATCAATGCATTAGGACAATACTTTTATGCAATTGCTTGTGTAAAATAAATGGCCAATTTATTTTCTTACAATTAAAACTCATCATAGGTTGGATATATTTGTGATTTCATATAGCAGTTAGTATTCTATGTTAAAAATGTCAAACGAATGTGGAATATGAAACTAGCTTTACATTGGCCACGTCTGCTTTTCTCTCCTGAACATTGCAGAGCATTTGTTGCGGATACTACAATGCTCCTTTGTAATCAAAATGCGAATATTTTCCCAGGGAACATTAAAAGCAATCTCACTAAGAGGTCCATTCACATAACTTGCCACAGAGTTGTCAATCAAGTGTCAGGTTTGAACCCAACTTTATTATGCTCCTACCCCTCATGTTTTTGGGCTCCATTTGAAATGCAGAGACCACTGGGCTAAAGCAATCAATTGGGATGCCCATCGATGCAAATGATTCACAACATACCATGACTAACCCTATATGAATTAATATAGCCACCGATAATCAGGAAAAAATTATTCAGATGCAGAAGTAAACTAGTGTTCAATTGATTAGACAGCAGATGTATAAAAGTATTCAACAAAAGCATAGAGATTGTAGGTTTTACACAAGTTCATAAATGAGTTGGCAATAGTAAAAAACAAACAAACATAACCCAGGATAGTTTGTGTACATTAGAAAATGTTAAATGCAATTTACATCTCATTTTATGTCCAATATCCTATGACTAACCAAAACAACATGGAAATTGCAGTTTGCATTTGACTGAGGAGATAAAAGCTACTATATTAACTGCCTGGAACTTAGGCGTAGTTAGTGTTAATAGAAAAAAAAAAAAGTGCACCAGGAAGTCGGACAAGGGCCTCAGAGCACAGCATGTGACTCACACACATCCTTAGAAGAACAGATAAGCAGAATTGAAAGGTGAAGCACCAAGTTGCGCAAAGTTGTTACAATATTTTAAATCTCCATTTCAGATTCCAACATTTTGCATGTCAATCCTCAATGAATAACCGCACACACCAAAGCTATGCCATCCAATCTCAAACATAGCTTCTTTGAGACTTAAGTTACATACTAAAATTCCATTTGCAATCTGGCGCTTATCAGTGCCAAAGCCCAAATGTAACATTGGTGCGTAATACAGAAACGGAAAGGGGTGCGTCTCTATGTTGATTAGAACACCATAATGCACGCCAGACAGGTAGACAATCTGGCTGAACAAGACACAACAACACATTTAAATGCACAACCCTCGAGATGTTCATGCTACGTGGGCGCCTACGGGATGAGGCTCGGGGCATAGCTGTGCATTAGGGCAGGAATGCAGGGCTGACTTACAATTGGGCATTGTTGAAACGTAACTAAAGTCACGTCGCCCCCCGAGTCACACCTACCCCATGAGATGACTCAACATAACTGTTAGGGGTCATTTAAACTACACAAACCCTGGCAGAGCAGGGGACGTCACTATGTCAGCCCTTTGACAATGTTTTCTAACCCCCAGGCGTCAGGACGGAGTCTGAAACAAACACTTGATTTCACACCAAGCAGGAAATGGCGAGTATGGGGAAACGAGGCGTCACAAGAAATAGTTAGCAGCGTAGGGCAACGCTGGCCTCCTACGGAAAAGGCTGAAAAATCAATGGAGCATTCACGAAAAAGTGGCACGTCATCGAGTGACATGCATTTACCAAGTGACCCACTTTGGAGGAAGCTGTACAAAAGTGTGTGCTTGTACCAGATATGTTTGCTCAAGGCGTACCAAGTTAAGATTACATTTACGACTGAGAAAACGTTTTGGTGAAAGCCAAAATACTTTCAGAATTCAAAGCTGACAATGCTTCATTTGACTGAAAGACTCAAAATCTGACAAGCATTATGCAAAAAAGGCAGTAATGAGAAGTAATAAAAATGAGAAGTAGCCATGTCACATCTTACAACCCACCTACCTAACTCAGCAGTTGCAGAAACCGATAAATGACTCTGGTCACAAGACAGGCTATTGCAAATGAAGTGCACATTTAACTAATGGAGGGTTTTCAGCTACAACAATAATCTAATTTGTAAACGCATTCTCCATCCATCTACATATTAAATGTGATCATTTATCCTTCTACATATTAAAATGTGATGCATTTTAGCCTTACAAAACCTAGAGACGCAGAACGGAAATAAGGGGAACTGACGTCCATAAAAGCACAAGACAGTCTCATTCTTTACGCCGACCTAACAATAAGCAAAGTCGTCCATAAAACAAGACTAAACGTCCCAATCTACATATATTATCATTAAGATGAGTCTGTAAAAAGAACCCACAAATAAAAAACACCTGTGCTTCTTGTAAAAGGTTTAATAACAGAAGAAAGAAAGCTTAATGTGTTGAGGCAGAGCCATCGGTCGATCACTGGGAATGCATTTTAGATTCTAACGATAAATCGCTCACTGCATCGAGTGGCTTTCATTCAGTGGACAAAATGAGATGCGTAGTGGCAGCCGGTAAGTACGCAGGGAACAGGCCCGTTAGCTTCGGCTAGCGGACCCAAATTGGGACGTGAAATAAAACCGGGACATCGGCGTAAATGAAGTTCAATATCGAGGTATAATCGATCATGTGTCGCAAGCGGTGGTGTGGTATACTAGTCAGATTATTAAAAAAAAAATTACAAATAAAAAAAAACACTAAGAAGTGCGATCGGGTACGAGGCAGCCAGAAGAAGAATAGTCTTTGCACCAAATTCAGGGTGGGGCAGTGAACGCAGCAGCAGCAGCAGCAGCGCCGCACATGTGCCCTGGCCTCCTATATAAGGCGAGAAAGCCGCCGCTCCGCAGTACCGTCCGTCAACACACACCGTGCCACCGTTACATGGAATCACCGCACCTGAACGCGATCGTTTCGGCGATGCTTCAGATTAACACATTGTCTGGCTGTCGAGCAAATCAAATGATAATTAAAATAACCCCCCCCCCCCAAACACACAAGACGCAGTAGACAAGACAAAGAAGCGGAGAAATCACTGCCGCCGCCGCCGCGCTCACGTCAGCCATAGCGGGTGTGTGTGTGTGTGTGTGTGTGTGTTCCTGGGCTGGATAATGGTCGCCCGGCCTCGGGGACGAACTCACCACCGCCGCCGCGATGGACACCAAGGGGCGCCCCGCCGGCCACGAGTTGCACCTGCCGGGCCGCCATTCAACCCAGCGGACGATACGAATAATAATAATAATAATAATAGAAAAACACACACTCGGGTCGGGACCGTAGAGTAGAGAATGGAAGGAAGGAAGGAAGGAAGGCCCGCCACCCACCCACAGCCCGGGGGGAAAAAAATGCTTTTGTCGACAAGAAGCGAGAGCAGAGCAGAGGAAATGGCGCCAGTTGTTTGGACAGTGGGTCGTTTTGTCTCGAATCGTATTATCAGACGACCGTCGTGGATATTACACGCGCGTCGGGTTACTTTGTCCAAAAAACAACGAGGACGACGGTATAAAACGGGGCAAATTCATCGAATATCAGCGTTCAAACCCGACGCCGTCCGCCGGCGATGCTAAGTCCGTAGCTGCCGCGCTAACGGTTGATGCGCCAAAGACACACCGGACGGCTGGCCCCGGGCTTGACATTTTGATGACAAAAATCGTTCTTATTTCTTGCGCCCATTTTAGGTTAAAAAGCTCACACTGTGGACACATAGCATTAGCACATCGAACGGAAGAACACAATAGTTTGGTTTACGACGACGGAGAAACGTACCATGGCTGTCGCTCTGAGTCGGTCAGCGTCTGTGCGGAATAAGACGAGCTGTGGTGAAGAGACGCTGCCGCTCACACACTGGGTGCCCTACATGAACGCGCCCGGCTGCGCGTACACGTCGTCGCGGTGCACGCGCAAAATGTCCGATTGATTCCTTGCAGCGTTTTCATTTAGAAACATCTGACATGACATTTAATTAAATTAAATTTGATTTGATTTAATTTAATTTCACACATGGATCCTCGTTGTTTAACCTTAAAGCGCTGATCACCGTTAATGACGAGTACAACACATTTTGGTCAGATGCTGTAATCGCATTTTCATAGTAGAAAATGTGTTTACGCAGTATTTCTTTTAATTAAATGAGATATGCAATTATTTTGTAAGTCATTGTAATGAATTGTAATACATTTTCGAATGAGCATGGCGGGATACGTATACTTTTTTTTTACTAATAAAGCTTGGAATTGTTTATTGAAATTGTAACTAATTCTAGCTCGTAAGCATCAAATGTATATGGATTTATTTTTCCTATTGTATCAGTGTACACTTAATCTGAACCTATAGTTTCAGAATGATAGTTTTAGCATGATATATACCGTTAGTTGGTCGTTTATTCGCTTGAGGAATAGAACATGGTTGCTAAGGGCCAGAACTCAAAGCGCCTCTAACATTAACATACAATATAACATGTCGTTTTGACCAATATTCTGCAGACAAGTGCAGTGACGATGAGACGGTGGCGGAGAGAGAGCGCACTCTCCCACTGGCTCCGGGGCTCTCTCGCCCTCTCCCCACCCTCTAAATTGCACTCACTTCCAAATATGGAAGCGAATGGCAGCGGCGTCGGTGCGCGCGCCTCGCTACAAGGCGCGCGCACCGACGCCATCACCATATAAGGAAACAAGGGGACACACAAATTTCACCAAAGCGGCTTTCAGTCGAGATCAATGCGCGGACAACGAGACAATGAAGCCGCATCGTGAATCGACTGAAAACGCGAGGGCGGGACTTAACGCATAGGATCATATAGGACATAGGGAAGTACACACAGGAAAACGTATCGTTCCGCTGACACGCATTATTATTATTATTATTGCAGACTAGTGCGAACCCCAAGGCACAAGCTTACGTCACAACTCCCCCGATGTTATTCAAGTCAAGGTTCCGTTAGAAAATAAGCGCGCGCACACACACACACACACCAGACTCACACAATATCGTTTAATCTTTTATAAAAGCTTTCAAATAATTAAACCATGGGCCACATTACAACATCCTGTAGCAGTTGGAAAAAAACAAACCAATAAGTGCATTATTTGATGACTTGACTTTTGGAATGCAGAGCAAAATTGAAAGCTAGAAATAAATTGATTTTCCATTTTTGGAAAACACTGTGCAAAATGAAACTTCTCTCAAAATACCTGCACATTAGCTTATATTTTTGTTCAGCGTTTAACCTCTGGCTGACAATGAAATATGGATACTGTGTGGAATAGACCAACATGCATAGAAGAGATTTGTTTGAATGTGCAAGTCATGTGAATAGCATTAAGACAAATTGTAGACAGCAGCAAGTCACACATGAAGAGAACTGCTAGATCTTAGATAAGGTTACAACGTTGTTGCATGTCAACATCTCTTAATCAGTTCGTCACAATCCTTTGTTCAAATGGTTTGCTCAAAGGTCACTGGTATCTCCGAAGAACGAAACAATGGTCCAGATTGGAGTGAACACATTATTACGTTATACAAGAGGAATTTTCTATTGCTGTGAAACAAAAGTTACAACAAATACAATGTTGTTTTTGCATTACACATGGATAAAACCTTTTCCCACAAAGTACTTTGCTTTATTAATGTAAATGTAAAGCGCATAAGACAAATGCATTTCCTGAATATGTAGCCTAAAAGCACACTGTTCCAAATCCTCTCTTTGGCTGACTGGACAGCTTTACGACAGTCTAGTAGGTCCTTTATCTTTGGGGTCCCCAGATTCAAAACTACCTGTTTTACATGAAAGCCATTTCAGTCTTCAATATTTAGCTAAAGCAGCATTGTAGTTTAAGGGAAACGCATACAAAAGTGCTTGTTTTCCATTTCAAAATAGTTAAGTGTAGAAAAGCTCATTTAAGTCGAAACATTTTAGAATAATGAAAATGGATTTGAATGTATTTAAGGCCACCAAGCTCAGAAACTACAGCGAACAAAATATTGAGTAAATGTGTATCTGCAATTAAAGCTAGCATGTTCCTAGTAAATTGTACTTCTAAACCTCATCAATGGTCCTCAACCGTGCATTCAATAGAAAGGTCCAAAACCAGCACTGCTTGTGCCAAAAGGTTGTACATAGACAGGTGGTTTTGGTCTGTAAAGACCAATGTAAACATGTACAAGTATGGCAGTAATAGACACAGCAACCAGTCAGTTATTGTATTGAACAGGAATTGGATCTCTTCCCTCATCGTTGGGCAAAATATTCTGCATATGAAGGTTTGCTGGTGAACCAGCATCTTATTTGGACCCTGTGAGGATTAAGTGTGCATGTAGTTTTTGCTGCGGGGTTTCTGCAGGGGTAGCTTGAAAAGGCTTGTGCAAGTGCTGTGTGTGTGTGTGTGTGTGTGTGTGTGTGTGTGTGTGTGTGTGTGTGTGTGTGTGTGTGTGTGTGTGTGTGTGTGTGTGTGTGAACTACAAAAGTGGAGGCGCTGTCTAGCTGGACTTCATCTTTTGAGCTGTGGCGGTTCCTCTTGATTTATTCATCACCACAGTGGCCTGGAAACAACAAAGAAGAACATATAAAAACTACTATGTTTCAGATTTATACATTTCGCCTGGCTGCTTTGCAGGTGTTCATGTTTGAAACTGGGCTGTGCTTGCGTGAGAGGCTTCTAAAGCATCCTGTAGACAACTTGTGTAAACAAGCCTCGCCTGTATACGTGATATCTAGAAAGCATTGCAGGACAGTTCATAGTACACACGCACAGCAAGAGTAGAAGAAAAGCATTTAGGTCTGTTACATTAGTTTGAAACAACGTGAAAACATTTTTTTCGTTTAAGTTAGGATTGGTTTAATCAAAACATAACCGTTTGTGTGACCAATGTTGCTTTGAGTTGTGGCCCAATAGCCTAAATCTAAAGACATGTGCAACACTGACACCTACTTGTTGAAACTTTCTGAATCGGCACGTTTATGCACGTGCACGCACACACGCAAACCTCAGTTTTCAATGCCTTGGTTTGTTTACCAATGCATTCCCACTCCATATGCAGGTGTGGAAAGTTGCAGTTGCAACAAATAGATAAATATTGGTTCTAACCGGGTACCAAGATGCAGTGATAACATTGGATGCAAACTGTACACCTTGGACGGATGTGGGAAGCTGTGTTTCCACATATATTTATCGCCAATCTTTGGGCAGTTAATTCTCATGGGCAGATGGTCTGTCACAGGTAGTGTGATAATTATTTTACCACATCATGTCTAACAAAACCAAGATCAGCCCATTGCAGGTCACCTTTTTTAAGCTCACATTATACTAACCACAAAGTGATAATGCCCATCTTAATCCTAAATATATTGTGTGTACACTGCTCTCAAACCAGAGCTGAAAAACACAGCTACTGAACACTGAATGTAGTCCTTCAGGCGGCACTAGTCATGTGACGTCCCACGCGTCCCAGGATCGAGGGCGCCCCCGTGAACTTCATAGGCACAGCCGGCCCCCTGAAACCCCTCACCTGCTCCAGAAGGACACCTGCCGCTTGGTCGATGGCTCCGCCCACACCCCGGTAGTGGCCGGAGTAACGGATGAAGGCCCAGGAGAGCATGGCGACCATGGCCAGCCCCACCACACAGTCACACGCAATGGCCACGGAGGAGAGACCGATGAACATCAGCAGGCCCGACAGAATGTACAGGATGCAAACCAGGACAAACAGCACCGCGGGTGTCCGGAACGCACTGAACAAATTCTTTGACTTAAAACATTTAGAAAAAAAAAAAGGAAAGAACACACACACACACCACACACACACCACACCACAACGCACACACACACACACACACACACACACACACACACACACACACACACACACACACACACACACACACACACACACACACACACACACACACAATGAATCAGTGTATTTTTATGTTTCCTGTTTTGTTTGTACAGAATTCATGCAAAAAAAGAACTCAAAGAACAGAAGTTACAATGCAATAATGGCATGCGTGCGTTTTAGTGTGTGTTTTTATGTACTTCATTGTGTTTGCTGAACGATTGCCACATTTCCTGAAGCTCGATCTCTAGCTGGTGACGGTAGCGCTCGCAGAACTCAGACCCGCCCATCTTCTTGGTGGAGGAGAAGGAATGGATCGCATCGTTGAAGAAGAAGAGGTGCTTCTCGTCCAGGGAGTCCGGGGAGACATAGGGGATGTCCCCGCCACACACCTAGTGCGACAAGGGGCAGAGAGCACAGCTTTGTGTTACACTGTTGCACGGCCCCATAACCCAAACCGCCATTTAGTGGAAAGGTTCCGGGTTCAAACCACAAAGTCTGCAGATGCCTCGCCCCTACATGCATCTTAAATACACAGTCGCTTTAGATAAAGAGTCAATGACTTAATTGTAAATGGAGACAGCTCAGAAATCTGATCATACACATGGGCTTTATAGTACTGAACAAAGTTTACAAATGTGAGTTGTGTGTAGTTAGTTTCTCCATGAGTATGAGGAAGACTTGTGATGCATTAATAACTTCTCTAGAGCCTAATTTCTCTGTATAGACGGCCCCTAGAGCGCATCAGAAAGGTTTCTGATAACCAACGGTTATCAGATGGACAAAAGCCAAAAGATACGATGTATCTTATTCATCCCAGACTTGAAATAAGGCATCTAGAGATATTGAAGGAAGTTTGAACATAATAAAAAAATTGAAGATAATAAAGATAACTACTACTAACCAAAACTCCTCCGAGGCAATTCACACCAAATCACCATGCCAATCTCCAGTGAATTTTGCCCAGAGATTTCTTATAATGTACAGTTGTTCCTTCAATATTGTCCAGTCCACTCATAAACAAATCTTCACAACTGACCCACCTTTTCCATGTTCTTGTAGTATTGGTCTTTGGCAGTTGCCACAGCTGCCAGGTTGTTGGCCTCCGCAGTTGCCTTGGGAAACATGAGAAAGCGAATGATCATAAAAAGCAGTAGTGGAGACCATCAATAATAATAATAATAATAATAATAATAATAATAATAATAAATTGTATTTGTTTGGTGGCCTTCAGGACACCTCAGGTCTATTTGGGAATTTGTACAACTGACATGGAACCCTGAATCATTGAAACACATGTGGTGTTAATAATGTACGATTTATAGAAAAAGGAAATCATTTTGAAAATATTTAGGAAATAATGTAACATATATAAGAGAAGTGCATTACAAGTCAAGGGATCAATTCGGAAAATGTGTAAATGTCATAGGTAGTCCCGTTAAAGCAACACTTATGGTTAGTGGTTGTAACCATCAATCAAAACCTATTCATATGGAGGGAAATGTATATTGACTTTACCACAGGACGCGCCCTGAAAACAGAGCCAAGTCCTGATGATTGATTGGCAAGATCACGTGCACCCTTGGTCAGATCAGGATACTAGCATTATTCTAGGACTTCCTAATTGCTGTTACTATACAGTAATGGTTTTATGTACAATCATTGTAGTTTTAGCCTGTCCAGTAATGTATTGGTTACTGACAAGTAATATAGCGTACTTAATTTAGTAATGGAATTGTAATTTAACCAATAACATCAATTATGTTCATTTGAAACCTACCTGAAGCATGGACTTTGGATGTGGCAAGTCCTCCCCTTGGTAAATCTTGATGTATGCCTGCAAGTACAGAAGCAGCCCATGTCAGCGGTGAGAGTGCTGATTCAGCCTCAGCAGCAGCAGGCCTAGCAGAGCGAGGACGTCACCTTGAAGAACTCCAGCAGGCCCATGCAAGTGACCTTGTTGCCATTGATCTCCTTCTCAGCGAGCTTGTCCGGATGCAGCAGAGCAGGGATGAGACTCTTCAGCTGAGCTTTAAAATCTGGCGCCACATCTAGCAAAACATAACAAGATCAATCTGTATCAGAGGCTGCCGTTTGAAATATAATAAGTGTGACTGCAATCTGAGCCTGTTAGCATGCTAACAAGCATATTCACAAGCTAACAAGCATGCTAACAAGCAAACATGAGAGCCAGCATGTTATAGCATGTTCTAAATATGCATAACTGCTGGATCAGTTCACCCCTGACCCCTATACACTGTATACCAGTAATATAATGGACAAACATGTTGATGTGCTAGCATCAGCATGACAAGATAACATTGCCTTGCACACAATCCCACTAATAACACGACAGTTCACAAAGCACGGCAGGCACTCCCTTACATTGTAAGCAAAGGAGGTGAGTCCTTACCGTGGAGTTGGCCCTTGAAAGTAGGACTGGTGGCGACCTTGAGACCAGGATGGGCCAACAGGAAGCAGGAGATGTCGCTGAAGCATGAGTGGATGTGCTCCCTGACGGTCTGCAGCTCCTCGTGCTGAGCATCCTTGACCTAAAAGGAAACACAGGAAGGAAGACAGCGATAAACGATAAAAAGTGTTAGTATGTTTTCAATGATCTCTTTGCCATTTCGTCACCATTGCTAAATAACAGCGTAATGCAGAAACAAATACATGTTAAATCCCATGCGTCTGCCAGTCTCCAACCACCCACTTTTGTAAAAGTTCTACACTTGTCCCGTTCTTTTCATTGTCATCATGATCAAGTGATGCCAACACTGAGAGGGCATGTGTGGAGGTGTGGAGCTCCGTCTGGGGAGTAGTTCATTTGGATGGGTGTGTCTGAGAGCCTTAAGCTTCTTGCGCACTTGTAGTATAGCGCCACACAGCTCTGTGGCACATTTCATACACAACATCGGTCCCCACATTCAACTCCACCGGCGATATTTCCAGTCGAGCTGGGTGCCAAATTCTGTATGATCGATTTGCTGCTGATGTAGAACAGTTACCTGTAATCTTTTCTCCAGGAATTCTTGGCCACCTTTGAGGCCATACGCGTATTCGTAGGGAAAACTCCAATCCCGGATTAAGAACATTAAGGACTGTTGAAAGAAGGAAAAGTCGAAATTCAACTAGGAAGAAAGAGATCATACATTCTGATTTGTGACTAAGAAGGCATTCATCCAAATGGGCCCTGATGTGCCACAAATGATATGTATTCAAGTATATTCGGCTGATTTGTATTACCGAGACCAATGACAGACAGGATAAAAGAAGACGGAGGGGTTTTCACACCTGGAAAGGCTTCTGGAAGATTTCATCCAAGGCAAGGCGTCCATATTCAGTAAACAGCTGTACAGGAGAGATGGGGCAGTGGTTGGTAGGAAACAAAATACTTTCTGAATACAACTTGCTATAATACAAAAGGTGTGGTTGTGTCTCTGAGAAAGAAAGAAAAAAAATTATATATATATATATATATATATATATATATATATATATATATCACACAATGGCGACTCATACTGGATGTTGTTCTTACAATGTGCATCAGGTTAATCAAGAAACGCCCAAAAGTAAAATGGATATCGCTTCAAGGTAGATGGACTGTACCAACTGGTAGGATTAACCATCCATAATATGGTGTGTCTGGGCGGCCACTCCCACTTGTGATGTCACGAGAGGGTATAATTTGACATGCCTTTAATCTGCACCAACCTGAAGCTGCTGAAGATCATCTTCTTGGATGTTCTGAGAGAGATTGTAGATCTACAGGAGACACATCAAGGCAACAGCACATTATGGTCAACTGCATTTCAGGCACCATTCACTTTCTGAAATTATTACATTAAGCATGATTAAGAATAATTTTTTGTGATAATAATACTAATGATAATAATCACCTGCATTGAGCTGGTCATGGTGCTGAGGGCAAAGATGGTGGCACAATCCTTTACAGTGGATTGGTTGTCAAACGCCCCCTGGGTGTCCATCAGCAACACTGCCACCTGCAGACACATATTAGAGTTGCTTTAATAATAATTTCCCTTACAAACACATACTCAAAGTTGATGTGACTTCTCCCCCCCAACAGGATGTTGTGCCATGGAGTCATATGGATTCAATGAAAAATGTTCTGCCATCTAACTGCATTAGAAACCTAATTGCAATGAGTTAAGACAGATACAAGACAGAGCGGGGGCTAGAACAGATCGCGTGTGTGAATGCATAGAGCAGAATTGGCTCTGTGGGGAATGGTGTGGCCCAAAACCACTGCAATCCTGTTCAACAGCGATTAGTCACGCAGGGGATGGGTGAAAAACGCACAAATAGGCCATTAATAAACAACATTGCATTTGGACTATAGTATACTACCAACATCAATGCACACAGTATAGGTCAGAATTATATAGAATTCTGACCATGTGTGCCTATACTGTGTGCGTTGATGTTGATTAATGTTCATTGTAACAGCAAAAGTTCTACCCTGCATCTTTTGTCTAATCATTGGAAAACAGATGCACGTCACACTTTGGTGGTGTAGACCTCCAGTCCCAGAGCGTCCTTCTCCACAGCATAACATGGATGTTTTAGCAAAAAGTATGGAATTTAATGGCTTCCCTGACTTGTTTTAAAACATGTCGGTAATAGAAAAGGATGTCAGTAATAAGAAAAACTATAAATTATCAACTCAAGTAAGTAGATTGCATGTGTGTTAATCCTAGATGGAACATTTTGGTTATACATAAATATGAGTTTGAGCTAGTGGAGCCGTTGCACCCACGGACCCTATATTACAAAGCTGGAGTTCCGGGTTAACCTGATAAGTCAAGTCAAAATTCGTGGAATGCTGGAAGAATACCAAGCTTAGACTGATCTTGGTTCAGTTACCGTGGCGACTCATGCCATGAGCCTAACCTGGAGCAAACCTGCTATATGGCAGATTAGCTTTGATATTACTCCGCCCACAGCTGAGTCCACCTTGTTTCTGTCGTCTCATTGGTTTAGAATATGGCAACGTACAACTTGATATGGTGTTATCCAAAACAATTGTAATCCAAGGTGCATCGTTTTTTAATCGAACAACAATCCATCCATCCATCCACCTCCGCTTATCCGGGGCCGGGTCACGGGAACGCCCCGGAACTAGAGAGTGTGGCTGGGGAGAAGGAAGCCTGGGGGGCCCATATATATATATATATATATATATATATATATATATATATACACACACACACATACACATACTGTATTCTTATATATATTCTTGCCGAGCCATGGGGTCTACCGTACCACTGGGTCTGGTGGTACCGTAGCCGATGAACTCCTTGAGATTGAAATCTGCCTTTGTGAAACGGAACCTCAAGCCAGGTCAAGAAAGAGCGTGCTTGGGTCAGAGTTCTGGTTCAAACTTAAACTGATCCTAACCTGCTACATGAAATAGGGCCCAAGTGTAGGGGCGGACATACCTCTGTTCCATCAGTCTTTTGGACGAGGAACACCTCGCTCCAGATTTGGATGCCGGTGGTCTCTGGTTCTGAGCCCCCCCTCCAAGAGAACCCAGTCAAGGGCTCTTCGTCGTACCCCAGCCAGTTCTCGTCCGACTGGGGAAGAAACATTTTATAGTACACTTCTCACCGCATCTTACATTCGTTACAGACGTGTTTCTCCACAAGGCGACTTACACGCACCATTTCAAATGTTGCTTTTAACATATAATACAGGCCTACAAGTTACAAACTGACCTCAAATACAGATACATTTTAATGTGGAATGTGTTCAGGATTTGCTGTGTGTGGGACCACCAACAAGATACTCACCCTCCTATACATGTAGCGTAGCATGAAGTCAAGCAGAAAGCTCTTCCCCTTCCGAAAGGCTCCGGCCACCGACAGCACCACGACATGTTTGTCCCCGATCTCCGGGGCGAGAAGGACCCGTTCCAGAGCCTCCGTGTTCAAGGCAAAGGAGTGCTCCTCCTTGGACACTGTCACGATTTGAACTGGACCAGGGCCTCCCTGCATGGTTAGTGTTGCAGTTCTCTGTGAATGTCAAACATTAAGCATTATGTGACTGACACTCACATGCACACACATGCACGCCTGGGGGGAGAGGACATAAGAAATAAGACATTTATTTCTACTATAGGGTGGCATTGGGGCCCACCCCCTGGGCTGTTGGATACTAAGATAGAACATTCTTTGAACTCACAAACACATTTCCTTTGAGTGGGTTCAATGGACTTCATTGTTGGCTCTGTAAACCGATTCTAAAAGGGTGGCGCTTGCATAACAAAAAAAATCATCCATAGCTCATTAACAATACACTAAGTGTTCGCGTTTACCCTTTTCATTTCATAAGTCCTATTCGCTATTCTACTCTCATTGTGTCTCTCCCTGTCACACTCAACCGCCTGTTCTCAATACACAGCACAATACGGTGCACATTTTTTTGTTCTTCTTCTTCTTCTTCTTCAGATGCCTGCTAGGTGTGGCCCGTAGTGCTAGACATGCCGTACATTTCACAGTAGTGTTAACACAACAAGGCAACACGTCGACGGGACTCTGGTGTTATCCTAGGCGTGGAGAGGAGAGGACAGGAGAGGAGAGGACACGTTTAGCTCGTCGCGATCGTTCTTTAGAACACGTTCGAACGCTGTAAGAGCTCAAAGACACCGTTTTCCTGACCAATACGTTTAGGATTAGCCGACACACGTTCACCGTTTTTGCAACAACAAAAAAAAGTCAAGTACGAAATCAGAAATACAGTACATCGCAATACATGGACGGGAGGTAGCAATCAAAACAAACCGAGCCCAACTGGCTGTCCGGACGTCCATCTTGAAAACACGCAGACATAAGGTCCCTTATAAAAAAAAAACCCCACAAACTATTTAACGTGTGAGCTGCACGAACGTATTCCGTGTGGTACGCGGGTTTAAAACATAAACCCGCAAAACAGCGAGCTGCGCGCTAATCCGTCCGCGGGTTAGCGGTTTACGCGAATACGTGGCAAAAAAAATAAGTAGAAATTAGAAGCAGCCTTTTTAATCGACAACGCGATGCTAAAACATTCGTCATATCACCTATTTTCTTGTACCTTTGGTTTCTTGAAATGGACGACGTCAAAGCAAACGCATAGGAGCCAGAGAGAGACGCCAAACGGGTACTTCGGGTGGACTAGAAACACAACACGGCTGCTCCAAAAACTTTATGCTCAGCGCGAAACTTTGCCGTTTCCGTACTCACTCTGCACAGGTGGATTGTGGGTAATGTAGTACTGTGTGTCAGCGGGGCCTTGATTTCAATGTCTTTTGTTTATATTGATCATAGACTGTACAATATATGTATCTATATGCGTGCTGTAGCGAACTCTACCGTACATCTAATGTAACAAACCACAAGATACTGACATATTTACATAGTTAGATAAAATATAATTACATCATAATAATAATAATAACAACAATAACAACAATAACTAGAAGAGGCAATTTCTGAAAAAATTGCGGTGTGAATGCTGTATTCTGAAAGGCTGACGCTAGACTGAATTGCTGGCTTGAATGTGGAGCTGAAAGACTGAAGAATTGGAAATCTGAATCACTTGTTTTGAATATTTTCTCAAAGTATGAATGGGTATGTATGAAAGATGTAGAAAATGTAAATGTTTGAATGAGCTTTGTAGCTGAAAGTAATAATGAGTTGAAGGGGTGAGACATGGTTACATTTAGAAAAGGATTGGAAGAGAAAATATTTTTGGCCAAAAGTCAAAATATTGTAAGGGTCCCCCCTTATCGCTTTGTTTCGGACCATTTCTGTAATTATTCCTGTAAACTTTATCCGATGGATTCCAAACTTACAGTACAGCTTTGGCACACTTGGGGTGAGACATGGTTATATTTAGAAAAGGATTGGAAGAGAAAATACTTTTGGCCAAAAGTCACAATATTGTAATGGTCCGCCCTTATCGCTTTTTATGGGACAATTTCTGTCATTATTCCCAGTAAACGTTATCCGATGGGTTCCAAACTTACAGTACAACGTCGGCACACTTGGGGTGAGACATTGTTACTGGGGGGGGGGTGCTCCAGAATGTTGTAGAATGTTCAATTCTACTAGAAACAGAGTGGCTGGACTCCTGTCATTCCGAGGCTCATAAATCCAAAAGTATAAGTCCGTTTGTTTCCATAGTTACATATATGTGACCGTCACAAGTTTATGTATATATTACGTATGTGGAGTTAATATTGTGGGCGGGATGGTAGTTTAAAAATGGCGTGATCAGTGGTGGAATCCTTCTGTTGCAGCAGGGAAGCTGCCTGAAAATACGGGCTTTTGGGGCTGGACTCCTGTCATTCCGAAACTCATAAATCCAAAAGTATAAGTCCGTTTGTTTCGTATGTGGAGTTAATATTGACATTTTTTTCGTCTGCTCTACACTCTAACGTGACATCCCCCCAATCATTTGAATGGGAAAAAATGGCTGAACAACGTTGAATATTTCAGAAAGTATGAAGGGTATGAATGACAAAAGATATAGCACCTATATCTTCATAAAGCTGAATCTTTTAAACTTTGAACAGAGTTTCTACGTTGAAAACTGTGGGAGAAGAAGGCCGGCAAAAAACGCGGCGGAATAATAAAAACAAAGAAAGTAGAATAACCTATGTTGTGAATGCTTCTCAGCATTCACAACAATAATATTAATAACTAACGAAAACCTAATCTGAAACCCTAACCCTATAACCAAACACTAATATGAAACCCTAACCCCAATATGAAACCCCAATATGAAACCCTAACCCCAATATGAAACCCTAATATGAAACCCTAACCTTAAAATGAAACCAATATGAAACCCTGACTTAAAAAACAAACCCCAATATGAAACCCTAACCCTCAACTCAAACCCTAATAAGCTTAATATGAAACCCTAACCCTTCTCATTGGTCGGCAACCTGTGGACACCCTACTATGAAACCCTAACCCTACTATGACTAATATGAAACACTAAATCTAATATGAGACCCTAATATGAAACCCTAACCCTAAAACCAAACCCTAATATGAAACCCTAACCCTAGCATGTTGAGTGCCCAAAAACAAGAAATGAAAATGGGTCTCCCCCTGAAAGACAGGGAAGCAGCCCTTAAGACTCCAAGAACACCTGGACACCTGTGTACCTCGTCAGTCCTTCGGCCTTAGTCCTCCGCCTCCAAATGCACCTGAACCTAGTCATGGGGAGAGCATGAGAGGAGAACAGGCAAGAACAGAAAGCAGGTTCAGCGGGCCGTCACACTAATATGCAAACTAAACCCAATAATGTAATGCTAATATGAAACCCTAATATGAAACCCTAACCCTATTATGAAACCCTAACCCTAAAGCCAAATTCTAACATGAAATGCAAACCCTAATAGCGCATAAAAGAATGTTGACGGTCCACAGACACTCTGTGAATGCTCAATAATATGAATAATAGCCCCATCTCAAAGTAATTGCCATTTTATAGTTTTATTGTTGAAATTTCAACCAGAAATAATACAAATCAAACTAATAAGATGAACAGTAATTTCCATATGAACGTTCACAAAGATGATGATGTTGAACAGAAAATTCCATGACCTCTGTATTTTGGAGTGGCAGTAAACGGCAGTGAATGTTCTATCATGTCATCACATTTAAAAACAAACAAACCTGATTTATAAACAGGACAGTGCATGATCATTAGTAGTGGTGTATGTTTTTTTAGCTACAAAGTAATTGACCTCAAAGTTACATTACGACTGACTTTTGCATTAGAATGTCCCACATCTGTTCAAAAAGTATAAAGATCAACACTTATTGGTTTGAAGACCCATATTTTAACAAAAGTAGATTTTTAATCCGCACTTCTGGCCTTAAATATTAAAATTTTCTCTGATCGCGCTATTTGTCACAAGGTGAAAACTAACCTCTTCCCCTGAAAGTGCCTCTGACTCCAAGAGCAGAGTGAATACGTGATGTGATGTGAGGTGATCTACAGTGTCATTAGTGCATCAGATACAAGGTCATCCAAATTGTACATCAGCTCATACCAAGGTCTAAACCACAAGGCAATTAGTAAAATGAAAACACAAAGCCGGCACAATGTTTCACAACCACCTCTCTGGAAAACATAGGAGAGAAAGACCCTTTGTCATTGTGTTGGTAAGTGTCAGCCGGTCTAATTTGCCGTGAACCGCGGACGTTTCGTACTCGTAGTGTCAGTAAAGGCATTGGTGGCCACCCCCGGCGAGGTCGAGCAGCGAGCCGGCTGCCTCCTGGGCCTCGGCATCCAGCTGGAGGATCTCGACGGACTCCAAGTCCAGCTCCGCGTCCCCCGGCAGCACCAGGTACTGATACTGGTGGCACTGGTAGTAGTGCAGCTCGATGTATCCGCTGTCCAACAGGGGGTCTTTCTCCATCTCCTCGCCGGCCTCCTCCTCCTCCTCCTCCTCCTCCACGGCCTCCATGGTGACGAGCTCCTCGTGGTCAGGGGTC
This sequence comes from Coryphaenoides rupestris, assembly GCA_002895965.2. Taxonomy (NCBI): domain Eukaryota; kingdom Metazoa; phylum Chordata; class Actinopteri; order Gadiformes; family Macrouridae; genus Coryphaenoides; species Coryphaenoides rupestris. Next base: position 21,552 of record PIJE02001743.1, read on the forward strand.
AGTGCACCGGAGGAGTTCTCAAACAGAGTCGGGTTGTCGGAGGTCAGGATTTCGGACGAAGGTGTGGACATGAGAAGGGAGTGAGAGAGGGAATCTGAAGAAGAGAAGAACAAGAAACAAGAAAAAAAGCCAATTAGATTTGAAACGCTTCGACAAGTGCATGTTTCCGGGTACCAGTTGGACCCCAATAAAAAACCAAAAACAAAAGGGACAAAGACTAGTCTATACAGCCTAATTCTGGGTCCGTCGGTTGCCAGGGTTAGAAAAGGTTGTTGCCGTGGCAACGGAACACAAACACACCAGCCATGTTACATGCTGAGAGAGCAACAATAAAGGACACATCCGGGCAGTAAAAGTCAAAGTGGGCTGTTACTCCAACGACGGGAAAGCCGAAAAGGAGTTCAAATAAACAGTATCGAATGCGTTCTCAGTCTCACCAGTCACTGCTTACCTGAATCACACACCACAGAAGTCCCATAGTCCTCTTCGAACCTGCTTGACAGAAAGCCACATAGCCACACTGAAGACCTTCTGGATTTAAGTAGAACAATTATACTTATTACAATACAAGTCGTACAACATAATTAAGAGGCTGACACAAATACAAGCTCAGTCATACATTATTTGTACAATCATTTAGAAACCAATGCCACAACTGAAGGATACGTATAACCAAATATTTTCTTGACAAGAGAAAGGAAAGTACTTTTGAACTGCATACCATGCAATGAATAACCGAGACAGCAGGGGAGTGTGGAGCAAAGTTAATGTTCACATTGGTGCTAAACGTGCAATCAAAGCATAGGCTTGTACTCACAAGGCCGGCATGTTGACCAGATTGCTGTTGGAGCTGTGGTAATTATGGGTCTTCCTCAACACCTCCAAAAGGGATGCTCGATACTCCGGACACACACACCACAGAGATCCCTTCCCCACCGACTTAAACACACAAGACACTAGTGTTTCATATTTTTCATCTTTTTTTTCTACTTTATATTACCTTGTTGTTATATGCCTATTTGTTTATATGCCTTCCTGTTTACATGCTTATTTGTTCAGGTTTCTCATTCCTTCTGCTCTTTTTGCTGTATATACTGTAAATATTGTGGATATTGTATTGTTCTTTTGCACATCCCTAACCCACAAACCCAAAGCTGCCACTGATACATTTTGTCAGACCAGGGGCTTCTTGAAGGATGCTTTCCTGTGTGTGTGTGTGTGACCACTGTGGCACCACCTACCTGGCCTTTGTCCCGCTGAATCCTCCGGAAGCTCTTGCTCAGCGACAGGTTGTGGCGGACAGAGTTCCTCCATCCTCCAGAAGCTGTCCTGTAGTAGGGGAACCGGTTGACGATCCACTCGTAAATCCCTTTCACCGGGAGCAGCTTGTTCGGCGAGCCTTCTATCGCCATGAAGATCAGACTGCTGAACGAGTACGGGGGCTTGTTTGGAGAGGAGTAGAGGAGAGAGTCGGCAGGCGCAGAGGCCTGGCGCGTCTCTGGCTGGTTGATCTTGGGCAGAGGCTGGATCGGGAGCAGGCTGCTGCCCCTTTGATGCAGCCAGCTCAGGCAGGTCAAGTCGTCCTGGTCGGTCGTGTCGGCGGAGCCACGGCAGTGTACGTTATTATGCTCGTCAAAGCAGGGGGAGGATGAGTTTGAGAGAGGGGAAGACAGGACGGATGATTCCAGGGTGGTGGGGGAAAGTGAAGTGGGGGACGGAGGAAAGGAAAGAGGCGAGAGAGGGAGTAGGCTGTGTACATTGAAAGAGGTCTGCGGGGGGGAGGAATACAAAGGTTGTGATCCGGAGAGGAGAGTGGTGTTTGGGCAGGGGGAATGAGTCGTGTGAGGTGGTATTGCAGCAGAATTAGCCTCCATCACGCTCCAGGTGCCAAATGCCCTTGATCATCCAGATGTGAACCTGTGAGAATATATAAGTTTATGCAATAGGATACACCAGATGACCATCTCGTTTCGAGGGGGTCCTAACATGAGAAAAAGGCCACATTTGTTGGCTAGTACAAATAGAACCTATCATCAGCTCCTATCATTTCATTATTTCAGATCAAAAACACTAATTAACATATGCTTGCTTTGAAGTTAAATGTGGACACCATAGCAGCCCTGAAATTGCATAATAATATGTGCAAAGTCTGCATGTGCAGCGAAGCGCACGTCCAGTGCCTTCTAGTTTAAACTTTTTCCATAACAGGTGGTTGTTGGTTGACTGTGGGCTACTCAGGTAACGTTAACCTGGGTTAACTAGGTACTGTATAGACGTAGTGAGTCTTCGGTTGCCAGCTTTTAATTGAAGTGTGACAAATTCATTTGGAGACAAAAGCATAAAGCACATGTCTTTCGCTATATGCAGCGCAATAGGAAAATGGCGCTGCAATATAAAGTTACATTTCGTCCGCCTTTTGCAACCACCTGGTGAACCTGGTGAGAATTTTCTTTTGATAAAATTGTGAAACTTACCTACCGAATATTGCCGCACGGCACAGGCAAATCTTTTCAAAGCAACGCTCTGTGAAAGTGAACATGTATAAATGGGCTGTAGAGATATAAGCAGCAGTCACATTCCACGCTCCGTGTTGGTTCGAGCCCGTCCTGCGTAGCCATGGATACGGAAAAGGACGCTTTGCGGGTTACGCGCAGCAGGCGCGTCCGCGTCGACAGCTTGCCTGTTCGGGTGCTTTGACTTCAGCTTCTCTCACATCTCTGTGGTCTAATAACTAAACAAATATATATCTTTTCAGTGACAACATTCCCAAAAAGTAATTAAGGGTTTTTTTTTTTAATATATACACAAAAGCTTGAACACGGTTAAAAGGTAACACAAATAAGTATTTTTTTCTATATAAAAAAAAAAAAACCCAAAACATTATTACCATGTCTTTTTGATAAATGCAACTAATACAAGACAAATGATGGCCTTGCTTATGCAAATGTGATCAGAAAAATGTACTTAGTGAGTACCAGGAACCACAGTTTGAATGCATTTGTATAAATATTTTATATTTATAAAGGAGAAGATGGAATTTAAAAATATCTTTGAAAATCACAATGTAAGTCCTTTCCACTTAAATGCCGTTGGATCAAAATATACGCATTTTCCAGTAAAGCACACATTGTATAAAACAAGCATTCCGTGGGCAATATTCATTTACTGTGCTGGTAAATCATTGAAAACGCCATCAACACTTCAAACAAGCTCAATATTTATGTTTTTTAAGATGACAGTAGAGGATAAACTGTGGGTGTTCAACTGTGAATCTATGAATCACATGTGTTGATAACCGAACTGGAGTGGGGGGGGGGGGGGGGGTCTTCATTGATCCAGCACATTAGCCTTTGGTATCATCCACCCCTCATTGTCACCTGACCAAGTGTGAGGTAAGCCAATAGATGATGATTGGCTGAAAGGCAGCGGTAGCCACGGTGATATAGAGGCGGAGACGAGGCTTTGCACTGGCTCCCGCCCCCATCGAGTCAGAGGACAGAGAGGAGAGGATCTTCATTTTCAACGAGCGCACCTGGGGGAGTGGCACATATTCTTTGAATTGTACATAACAAAGAAACAAGCTTAGAAGTTAACAGAATTACTCAATTTAGCTATCCTAAAAAAACGACAGTCTCAGAATGGGACCCCAGCAATTCATCTCTTCAGGTAATATGTATGATGTAGACAAATCAGTGAAAGACTCACTCTAAGTCTCCAACCATATAAAATAATTGCTAAATAAACATTTCTGCTCAAGTTACTCATGATGAAGTTGACCACTAAAATCTATATGTTAAATAGCATTTTTCTTAGTAATTAGATCTGCATTAAGCTTCAGGTAGCTGCCGCAAACCTGGCAGAATATTTCAGAGACTCAAAACTATTTGAAATGAACACTACTGTTTATTGTTATACTCATAATGAGTTTACATCTAGCGCATTTCCAAATACTGTTCTCACTCTCCATAGTTCCTGCAACAACCACACATTGGCAGCATTGCAACAATCAGGTATAATGTAAGCCATAATAACAGTTTGAAGTACTTACTATAAAGAACATGAGTGCACAAGAGGACCAGGCGAGAGCCACAAAATAGCCATCACTACCGAATAGTAAGCCACTCAACACGGTGAGAATCATCCTAGAATCCAGATAGGGAGAAAGAAATATGTCATCACTTGTAACCTTGCAATTTGTTAGTAATACATAAATACCTTCCATTTACCCTACAAATAATTAAATGGAGAATTGGAGGCAACATAGATTGTCTTCAGCCAATTACTTGTTAGAAACTGGATTATGGTGTCAATGTTGTGAATGTGGCATTTTGACTAATGATGTGGAAATAGACAGGCCTGTTATGTCATCAACACCACGCCACAGTAAAACCACCTACTCCCATCCCAGCAGGGTGGAGCTGAAGCGGGTTTCGTCTCCAATCCAAACCCTTGTACAAATCAGTCCTTTTCAACACAATGGACACATAAAATGGGAGTAGTGCAACTCTGTTTCACTGTACCACCCTGTGCCACGCCACCCACACCTCAACATCTTTGTTGTAACAACCTTGCCGTCAACAAGAGTGTGCGTGCCGCGCGGTGCATATTGGAACGGCGTCCTTACGCAACGTATTTGTATCCACTGTAAGCGAGGAGGTCAAACGTGGAGAGGTCGGTGTGGACGGTGAGCAGGTACAGGCTGAGCAGCATCACCAGCACCTCGATGATTACCCAGACCAGAGCCGTACTGGCACACAGTCCAAGCACCTCTGGACTGAACCTGAAACACACACACGGAACAACCACAGTTGCTCCAGCTGAACAGCTTTAAAAATATTGGCTAACTAACCCCGCCTATTCTATGTCGGCAAATAAAGTTTTAAATTAAGCTTTCAGAAAAATTTGAAAATGTACCTTTGTTGAATGCCAAGGGCCATTCCGGCAAGCAGAATGTATGTGATGAACGCCATTGCTAGAAAGGCAAACATGACAGTCAACACACAGCCTATCTCAGATATTGGCCTATCCCAAAGTGTTGAAAAGTGGACATGTAATTACTCGGTATGTAAAGATCAGGTGCGTTCACGTCGTGTCTTGGTGTCAGAGGAGTATCCCGATGGTAGCGAACTTCCCAGTCCTAGAAAGCACACATAAACCCAGATTAAACATAGTTACGACACGACTGCTGGTAACTGAGAGCACATTGTTTTGAATAGTTTGGGGGATTTGGGATAATTGTCTGAATAGCAAACAGTACATTACAGTATTATCATTTATTATTCACCATTATTCACCACCAATCACAAACAAAGAATAACCATTTTTAAAGTGTAACACTGTTTGACTAAGGTCTACCAATACAAAACAGTATGACTGTTGACAGTGCAGTACAGTCAGTTGCAAATACGCAGTATTGTGTGCAAGTGTACTGTGTACATTGCTAGCTTGTTGACATAATTAGCATTCTGAAGTAAAGAGTGTGAGAAATGGTTAAGATCAGCTTTGTGTGACGTCCGCAGTCAGCCATGGGGATATGATATTTGTAAATAGAATGGACCTGCAGCACGCTGTAGAGTTGATTATGTGCCTGGTTATCTTTTTAGGATGTGTGTGATTACTTTTTAGGAGGTTAAACAATAACAGAACAAATGTCCATGTCTGATTATTCGACACGTCATATGGCCTCGTGCAGTGAAATAGAACATCTCGTCTGTAGTGGCTGTAGCCCAGATTACCTGATGTGTGTATGGGAACATAAGGAGCATGAGTTTCTTCACGACGTATTTGGTGTCCACAGCAAAGAAATACTTCAGCTTGTTCATGGACATGAACCTGCTGATCTGAAAAGCATAATTCAAACAAAGATTAACTTATTTGAAATTGCAAGCGCGGGCCTGTTGAGTTAGTAACAAGGCCAAGTGAATCATAAGTTATTATTAACGTTAAGAGATGCTTGGCTACAGAATATCCGATGCTTCAGTTGGATGGCTGCTATCCAAATATAAGTAAATCAATTGCCAGGGAACCCAGAATCATATATCGTTTTTGGTTTAAACAACTTGTGTATGTCAATGATATTGAACATGACATAATCTATTCCATTACTGAAATAATACCATCATTTCGAAGAAAAAAGTATAATCCTATATAATAATAAGGTGTATAATCCTGTCTTTGGTTTAATCTTCCCGAACCCTTATAGTATAATGCCACAGTGTGTGGCACATTTCATATACAACATAGCTTTTTAGAATAACGCTCATACTTGTGCACTAGCTGAAAAACAAGGTATTGTGTTAAGGTGTCGTGGGTCATAAACACAGGGATAACCCTTCCCTCCTTCTTCTTCTTCTTCTTAGAACACTCACAGTGTTTGAATTGGAGCTCAAACAGTGGGGGTCACATACACGTTTAACAACCTATATTTGGCTCACTGACTAAACGTAAATATTTTCCTTGGCCAGTGTACTAAAAATACTCCAATGATGTTGACAATTTGTCTTTATGGGGTTATTTGTTTAACAACAACAATGTGTGTGTGTGTGCTGTAGAGATTATTAAATGCATGATTTGCATTTTATTATTATTTCCTTCAAAAGGGGAAGATTTAATGAGGCGATGTAGCACTAATCAAAACGCATGTAAGACTTTTCTAAAGCATCATGGTAATTGTCTGTCACTTGGTGATTAATAAGAAAATATGTTGTAGAAAATATCATGGATGATTCTTTGGCTAGGTAGTTCAGAAAACCAAACAACTATAGGGTTGGGGATGGATGTAAGTAAGGGCCTGGGTCTGACTAGAATAAATATCACCCCACCAATGCTACTCATGTAGGCCTACCTCATGCATCTTCTAAGTAGTATGAGTAAAGTAAGGATATCATTTTGGGCCAAGACCAAATCAAAAACCTCCTATCACTGCAGCAATAGATGGTGTTGAACCCTAACCTCTGGGAAGAAAACCTGCAGAGCTTTACAAGAAATTTGAAACAAAGTTTGCCTGTCAGCATCGAGCCTATTTCATACATGGATATTTGGCAGACCCTTTGATCAAAGTGCTTTACAAGTGAGGCTGAGAACAACCAATCACAGCATACAACCAAAGAGCAGGACCAACAAAAGGCTGAGGAGGGAATCAGATTTTTGAATGCATTATTATTACCATTATAACATAAGTGCATAGTCCAATGTTGATAAAATCTGCATTAGATTGGAATAACATAAAAAGTTTTTCTATAGCTGAAGAAAGTACTGGGTTTTGGTAGACGGATCAAAATCAACCACCATGGATTCACAATGTGTGTGAACTTTGCAATACGGACATATGGGGCTGCATATTGTGGGATACCATGAGTGAATGAAGTTGGGGAATTCTATTTCCAACAACCATTAAAATCACATTTTAAAAGATTTCCTGCTTTGTTAGTTAAGTTTGCAAGTTAAGTTTAAAAAGTTTGTAAACATGACAGCGATCCCACAAATGGGAAAATGAAACAGAATTCGTGTTTACCTCTTTGTTTACCATATCCTTCCCCTGATTGGCCAGTGTTGAACCGTACATCATCGCAGCGTTGGCCATCGGGTCGGCAAACAGATTGTTTCCTGCAGGGTCTGCTGCGGGGCCACCCACGGGTGCTGCCATGTTGTATCCCGGGGTGTAGTATCCCTGAGTGTTCATGCCTGGTTGTGAGGCGCTGGTGTCTTCAAACAGCAGGGGGTCTGCTGATGGTGGAGGTGCACGCGCTCTGGTCTTTGCTGGGGAAAAACCCATGCAAAATATGCTGGAGCTCAATGAAACGTTAAAAAGAAGATGCAGGAGAAGATGCGAGCAGTTTAACAGTTAAATACAACGCTTGAAATACATCAGGGTTTAGAGTAGAGGTCGGTGGAATAGATGGCATCTTTTTTGGTCCTGTCTCACTTAGGCCTAAATGATGGAGCGAGTGAGGTCCCTCATGCAAAGAATGTATTGAATCACTGTATTGACACTAGAACGAATGGATGAATGAATGACAAACATCCAAATAGTTACACTTCAAACAAACTCCCACTTTTTTGTTATTACCATCACTACATAATGCATCGTTATACAGCAAAAGCCAACCCCACAAGCAGCAACCATATGCACACAACTTCCCCAGGTAACCCTGTAGAGCTCTGCGACGTTTTTAAACACAACCCTCGAATGTCGGCCTTTGTTTTCTGTAAGTTCCCAACGTACAAAGAGCTTCAAACACGTATTCACAAGGGGAACACTCGGTTGCTTACTTGGTCGATAGCCGTGATGTGGCAGATCCATCGTTGCGCTGACGTTGACGTGAGCTGAGCCAAAAAGAAAACAGCAACTTTTAGGGTTACAGGCTCGTTTTCACATCGCGTTTTCACATCGCGTTTTCGTGCTCATGGCCCCGGCTACGTTATCGCTATCGTCTTTATATATCATACGTACATACATGCTAGTGCTAGTGCTAGGCTACGGCTCGTCATGTCATGTAATGTAACCGTTAGCAACACGCTAATGTTGTCGCTAGCCGTCGTCAGTGTCTCTACTAAACCAGTGGGAAGTGACAGGCGACAGGCCGACGCGAGGCGACGGGCGCACTGGAGTCAATGGTTAACGAGAAACGTGATGCATTAAAATAGGTTGAATTAAGAGATGGTTAGAGTTGTGAGTAACGCTGCTACCTACCCAGCTAACGGTAAGCGCCGCCGACTACGTGGCTGTGCTGTGCTGTGCTGTGTGGGTCGGGTCGGGTCGGGCCTGTCCCGCCTCTGCACTCTCTCGGTTGGTCGCTAGACTCCCGTGTGCCTGCGTGGCAGTCCTTCTTTACTTCCGTGTTGTTGTTGTTTATTATTATTATTATTTTTTATGACTTTAGATCTCCAGGAAGGAAGTGCTAAACAGGCACAAGACAAGCAGTGCGCTGACTTTACCAATGAGATGAGATAACCACGGGGAACGACGTGTCTGGAACACACACACCGTCTAAAACGTGTCACATTGTGAACGTTTCACACATTAACATCACTTCACTAATATCAATGTGTGAAGAGCATAATAATAATAATAATAATAATAATAATAATAATAATAATAATAATAATGTTCTTGATGCTATGAATATTATTAATATTAGTAGAAGTAGACAATATCGAAATGATATGCAGTAAAAATATAAAAAAATAATATATCATATTTCATAACATTCATTCTCTCACCCCGGGGATCGTTACAATATGATATATGATATATTCATTTTTTATTTTATAATATCTAAAATAATTCAATTATCATTTAATAACGCAATACTATAACAATAATGCAATAGGCCTATAATAAAAAGTATCCACATTTGCAATAAACACCAATTCATACAGTACTTATACCATTACGCTGGTATTAGTATTCATTTGTTTATTATACAATGTAGAGCCCTCTGCTATATCCTATATCAATACAAAAAAGTCTAACATGCGAAGAGTCACACATAAGTTATGAATGGTGTGCGTGGTCTTAGTCATGTCATACTATGAGGTTTTTTTTTAATGGTTTTTCTTTCTCTTTTTCTTTTAGTCACACACAAAACTTTGTGATGGTGTCCATGCTCCTTAATGAGCATTTTATGCTACCTCATTGTGGTAATCCAAGGAGCAGCTTCAGTAATACGAGGAGCTGGCCCTGTATCACCGCATGTCGGGAACTCGTTCCCCCCCTGGAATAACATTATAGTCCCGCAGCAGCTGCCGGCCCGTGACACACTCAGTCCACAACGCATGACAGATGTTACCCGCTAAAGATTTCCCTTTTAACCCTTGCCGAAACCCACAGTGTGTACATTCAGCGGTTACCCAAGGGACCGGAGGTGTAGTAGAGGGCTGCGAAACAATTCCACCAAAATGTGCCAATCCCGTGAGTCATGTCCGCAAAAATGTAGGCAACTGTTGAAGTGAAAGTGATTGCCAAACCTCAACATGGCAGAAGTAGTTATGCTTGTGGTTTTGTTCATTCAGAATATGCTACATATGGACAACTACGCTCTTAATTCACGGTAGAGACTATTGTGGTTTTTTTTATTCAGCTGTAACCTTGATACCTTGATACCATAGATACGGAAATAATTAGTCATATATGCCTAATTATTGTATGTATTCCGATCTTCCTATATAGTATTTAGTAATTTGATCACGGAAATTGGTATTGCTCATCATGCCAAAATTTATCCAGATTTGATTTGAAAGAGTTCAGAGATTTGCTCACTTATCAGTCATGTTTGTCTTTCAATGTTTTTAAATGACATTTTTTAAATTCAACATATCACAGTGTCACGGCAAAAACCTAATCAACAAAGCCACATTCCGTGTGCCGTCACGGCAAATGTTTGAGAACACAATAACATATTAAGTGTAATATAGAAAAGTAACCACAGGGTAAGTTATCTGTCAAAAGGAAACCCACAAAAGGAAACTGACCAAATATGGGCATGTACGTCAAAGCACGTGGTTTATCAGACGACAGTATTTTCCCGTAATTGAAGGGGGGGCGGGGGCGTGGAAAAACTATAGTATTGCTTTAGAGTTTATATTCCACATCCTTTACCGATTCGTCAGTATAAACCACACGGACTACACGCCCAGGACGTCTTACGGAATAGATTCGAGGATTTTGCGGTTGTTTCCAACGTTTTCTGGCAAATATTTCACCCACCCCCACACCTGGAAGCGGTGCGCGTTTGGACTCGACCCGTGTACAGCAACAAGGTGGGTTCATCTCAAGTTTGAATAACGAAAGTCGAGTGAACTCAGTTCAAAGATCGTCCCCGCGGCGACACACCAGGGGAGTTACACTCACCGGAGACACTCGCTTCAAGAACATGTATCGGAACTTTGGAAACCAAGGGAGAGGGAACTCGTCTTTCGCCAATAGTGACACAGGGTCGCCTCACGCTGGCTCCAGCTCTGCATCCCATGGAGCTGCGAGCACCTCAGCCACACAGCAGGAGCAGGAGCAGGTATGGCTTAATGACGTGATCAGTGATATATCATTTGTTTTATGTTGAACTGTGACATTATTGCTGTGACTCATCTCAACATGTGTATGACATGTAGTGCTACTCATTGCTACTCATTTGTAAGTAGTGTGAATAGTAGTCAATGTTGGCCTCCACATTAACATGTGTCAATAAGGAGTTCCTATGAATGTATAGGTACATAATATAGGCCACACGTGTCAAGTCCACCTTCAGATTGTAGAATCATGTACAATATTATTTGTAAATGAGTGGGCCTTTCATATTTGAAACCCTAATAATTACCCTCATAAGTAAAAACCCTCATAATTAAACCCTATGTGTTGTTTACTGACAGAAGTTCACCATGGCGGGAAGCAGCCATTTCGTACCAAGTCTCAACGCTGTCACCACCAATCAAGATCTCCAGTGGCTGGTCCAGCCTTCCTTTGGCCCTCTCCCGGGACCCTCACAGTCCCCAAGACCCCCCTACCCAGCACTCTCAGGGATGAGGCCTCTGGGTCATAGACCGTCCCAAACACACCTTTACCGACCTGGGGTCATCCGAGCTGCTTCACACTCCACCAGGCGCAGAAATGATGAACACGTAAGACATGTTGTAATAACTTTGTGATGTCAGTGAAACCTGTAAGGGGTATGAATGGAAAACATGTGTTGAGGCTTGAGGGCATTGTGGAAGTGACATGAGTTCAGTGTAGGTGTTCTTGGCTATAAAACAGTCTTTTTGGTGTGTAAATGGCTAAATCCTTTATGTGTAATATCCTGTAGTAGTCTTGGACAGGGCATGGCTAATTTCTTAAGGACGCCATAAAATGAGTTCCAGTTAATCACAATGATGTAAGACATTTATGCAATAAAAGAACTACTGGCTCAAGTTAGAGGACACACACTTGTGTTCTTTTGAAATACTTGACTACTCGTACGTATGAATAGTTTTCATCATCATGACGTCAGTATGACGTACCTCCTGGTAATGTCAGGTTCCTGAATATGTGTGCGCATGTACAAGAATGTTAATGTAAATAGAAACTGCACGTGTCAGTACGGCCCGCGGTTCATTGACTTGATTTTCGGTTCCACTATCACCACGTTATCACACATGTCGTTACAACTTAGAGCTGTCAATACAGAACGTGGAGAACTTGGCCATGCCACAGGAAGTAGGCTATCATGTGACTCATCAGGGCTAGGCATGTGACTCACACCTGAGTCATGGCTGGGGTCTGTGTGTGAGTCACAATCCTTCATGGGCGGGAAACATTTGATGAATAGCGATACTGGAATTGAGCAATGGGCAGCAGGACTGTGCCCTCGGGTCAAGAGGCAAAAGCACAGATTGTTCAAAACGTTTTTGTAAATACATGTTTGATTGCGATGACTAAATGCCGACACAAGGTGGTAGTATTTCACTCATATCCTTTTGCCTATCTGACTCATGTCAAGTCTTTTCATGTCAAGGCTTTGAAATCAGGAGATGCCTTGGAGCCAAGACATCTATTGAACTCACAGACATGAATGGGGATGTCATCTCCCTTCAGCCTACCTTTAGAATTTTATTTCCTAGATTTACCCCAGAAAATGATTATACATTGAACAGTTTTTTTTGTGTGCTTTTGCTCATCTAATTTGATTCATTTTGTTCATGACAGTTATCGCCAGAAGAGATGGAGAGGCGCAGAATTAGGAGAGAACGGAACAAGCTGGCTGCTGCAAAGTGCCGTAACCGCCGCCGTGAGCTGACGGACACACTACAAAGTGTGAGTAAGAAGTGTCACAAATGATGACCCTTGAACTGCCAGGCTTTTTAAGTGTATTTCACAATGGGGAGATACAAGTGAAAGTAAACATTGTATTTTTCCCATCCAGGAGACTGATGATTTGGAAGACGAAAAGTCCCGTCTTCAGAAGGAAATCGCCGAACTACAGAAGAAGAAGGAAAAGCTGGAGCTGGTCCTGGAAGCCCACCGTCCCATCTGTAAAATCGAAGACTCGAGCTCCGACTCTGACTCCCGCCCACCGCTGTCCTTACACGGCATCAAAATGGAACCGGGGAGCTCCGAGAAACCCGGGTCTTCATCAAAAACGCTGTCTGCAAAGAAGCTGGCAAAGCCCAAACCGAAGATCACCATCCCGACCAAGCCTGTGACCACCCTGGCTTCTGTAGTCGCTGCCTCCGAATCTGAATCCCTCCACACTCCTATCATTATGTCCACTCCATCCTTCACTCCGTTCACATCCAATCTAGTCTTCACCTATCCCTCTGCCCCTCTAGACACCATTGCCTCCATTTCATCCCATGCCACTTCCTCCTCCTCTTCCTCCCACCATGGTAATGCCCAACAATCTCTCACCGCCCAAAACTGTGGCATAGCTCATCGTCGTAGCAGCAGCAGCGGTGACCAATCAGATCACTCGCTACATTCCCCGACCATCCTCTCACTTTGATTGACAACTGGCGCCATGGCTGAACACGAGTTTGTAGTGTCCCCTGAGGAGTACAGCACGACAGTAGATGCAACAATCTACTGTTGCATCTACTGAAATGATTACTGTGGCCGAAATGATTACTGTGGTGTAAATTCTGTTGCTAATTTCCTCCACACTTATATATTGTATTTTTAAGCTGTTTGGGCATTACTTAGATATACTATGCATATTACTGGGATAATAGACACTTCTCACAGATCGCAGGGTTAAGCTACTTCCTGTTCCTGTACTTTTAACAGAATGTATGTATGTCTGTCGCAGCACCAGCATGGTCAATGTATATTAACTTGACTAATTGTGTCTATACTGGTGCACTGCCATACCTAAATCGAACAAATTCTTGTTTGTTCTGTTATGAGCTACACCTGCATTTTTCTTCTGTGAAAAGGGTCTATTGGGTTATAGTTACATTTGTTTTGAACAAACCCACAGAGCATGTTTAAATGAAAAATGTATTGATACATTTATGGAAGCATTGCATGGATAATGTGATTTGAAGAATTTAGCGTTTAGATCTCTTCTGCCTATTGACCCGTTTGTTAAATAACATTTAGCAATGTTACATCATTACATGACATAGTTGAAATGCTTCCTGCACCATATTTCTCATGTGCAGCTAGTGTTGGCTATTTATTGACGTATTTTTATATGATTAGATAAAATTCTAAATAATTGAAAACAAATTGTTGACCACTTAGGCTGGACCTAGCAGTTGAAATTGAAAGTAATAATATATTTATTTTGAAGAGCATAATATATATTTTTTATATTACTGTTATTCTGACTAAGTGATTGACTTTGGTGTGCAGTGCCTTATGCTTGTACTTTGTCAAGGCTGCTATCTTCAAAGGTAATAAAGGGGCTTGAGAATGGATAGGGTGCAATTAGTCCTAATGCTCACAGTGTAAGAGCAAAGTGGCGGATTAATGACAATGTGCACAACTTTATGGGAAAAAGCATAAATAGTCCATTCAGACTTCCTTGCTGTCCAACAAATAAAACTAATGAACCTCCAAGTCTGTCTCTCTGGTGAAGTTGTTGGGATATATTGATAGACACACAAGTACAAAAGAAAAAGCATGTTTCTGCGAAGTTAAAGACTGAAGGAAGGGCCAGAAGACAAGCAAGAGTCACACCATTGTATTTAAAGCTCTTCAAGTCACTAAGAGCATAACCCAGCAATTACAGCCAACAATACAGCAAACCTCTTTCAATCCATGTGCATTACCTATAATAGAAACGGAAGGTGTGTAGGGATAAACTGTGAGATAATACTGATAAGGAAGGAAAAGCATGGTAATAAGAGTATCTCTAATGTCACAGAGTTAACACAAAACTTTGATTTATATTAACGCTAGCTATTGCAAACTTAAAAACATGTTTGTTCCTACTGAGAGGCCTACTAATTGAAATAACAACAATGTAACTACAGAATAAAAGTACAAGTGACTTAAAACAACTTTGATTTCTATTCATGTGTATAAATAACTGTGTAAAAGTGTAGACTTTCCAGTTTGATACAAAGAGTTTCCAGTTTTCATACAAAAGTGTTAAACGTTAAGCATTAGCACTTATTTTTTTTCTAAGAGAGGTCCAGTGTTATCACTGATGCAAGACCTAAACTAGCATGAAGACTTTTTTTTCCAAGCTTCATATTAACAACCTTCAAGTAAACTCAAAGGGCCTGAAAAACAGTCCATAGGCCCTTATTAATTGTGATAATGACCATGCATGGCACTCCCATCCTTTCCTGAGGAATAGAATGCATAAACGGTTACACATGGCTATAGGCGTGTAACAAAAAGCAAAAATATTGAAAGAGTTGTCTTTTTTTGTCGCAATGTGTCTATCTCAGTGCCCGTGGACTTCAGTAGACTTTATGGCTCAAATCTGATTGGATTGCATCTTTAGATATCCATCACATCATTGTCCAGTGCAATATTAAACGCCCAGCACCAGTGTAGGCTAGTCCAGTGCATGAAGTAACATCATATCATATGCAAACCTTTTTTGTGTGTCAATTTCTTAAATTATAATCTACAACTGAATCCCACTACTGAAGATACACAACTAAATGCTAAATTAATTCATCAAGTCAAGTCCTTTCATAAATATCCAGCAAAATAAATTGTCAGGTCAAGATCTAATGCATACACTTTTCTTTTCTGTTCATTTCTTTTCTTTTTAAACTGATTCTTAATTGAATGAGCTGACAAAGCCTCCCGTGCATTGCGTATTGTCTTCAACCCTCTCAACCAAAGGATGTCCTTCTGTCGTCAGGTGAGCACACCAGGTGCAGCTGGTCCGGACTCCCCACGCTGCCCGTGCTGGAGCTCCCGTCCCCCAGGTCCCGGGCCACCATGCAGGGCAGGTTGAGCTCCGTGGACCCGCCGGGACTCGAGTCACTCCGACCGACGCACTCCTCCTCGAGGACCAAGCACAGCTCCTTGAGGTCCAGGTTCTCCTTGACCAGGCCGTCCTGCATGCGCTCCAGGTCCGAGAGTTTCTTCAAGTACCCGCCCAGGTCCTCTCGCATCACCTTGGCGGCGTGGTGGCCGAACAGCTGCCACTCCCTCGCCAGCTTCTTCACTTTGAGTCGGTCGTCGTCGAGGAAGCAGCAGAGGTCTCGCAGCTCCGTGTTCTCCTCCTGGAGCCGCTGATTGATGACTTTGAGCTCCCTGATCTCCAGGAGGTGTCCCTGGAGCTGCTTGTTGACTTCTTTGATCAGGCGGCCGCGTTGGATGAGAGCGGACATCTTCTCGGACTCCTCCTGACGCAGGCGGCTCAGGAGTTCCTCCTTGGAGCAAGCCATTAACTCCTCGTCGGACATCTTTGATAGTTCTCTGTTAAACACCTCGCTGTCGCTGCCCATTCTTTAAATATCTTTTTTTTAAATATCCAACAAGGCCGACAATACCTGAGATAAGGGGTGCAAGTTGTGCCTACTGAGCTGCGAAACGACCGAGATCTAACGGTATATATTTACAAAATGTCCAGGATCAAGGGTCAATAATATGTGTGTGTGTGTGTGACATCAAATCAGCAGCAAATCTGGAAAATCAGGAAAAATGCCCCGTTTCGAAATTGCAGTCAATGTATGACAACGTGGATCTGCTTGAATAAAAAACGGTCTCGAATGAAAATAGAAATGTGACCAGAGCAAATCCAACCGTTCTCACTCGACATGCTCCCTATTGGGACCGTATTGGAGAGATTGAGAGACAAAATAGTCGTACGATCGCCTATGTGTCGATTCCAACGTGTTTCAACCCCCCCCTACACGCAACCACTAGGTTACGAGCATAGCCGAGCTGATCAATTCACAGTTTTACGTGGCGTGGTTCTTTCTGGATGGTGTGCCGTTAAAAAACGAGGCGCTGTGTGGCTGGCTCTGCTCGCTTTAAATCAACTCCTTTCCCGTCGATTTGACCAAATCGTCTTGCTTTTCCAGAATCAACGACGCGAACGTAGCTCTTGAATATTGTCCGATGTCCATGCTCCGCTCATCCCTCTGGTGCTGGGGGGCGATCACAATGTTTCACGGCCGGAAAAAAAAAAGGAAAAAAAAAATAGGCCCACCATAAACAGTCGTCCCACTCGTGGTCGCCAATGCTTCTTCTCCCAGGGTAGCCCAAAACCCCGAGACGTGCATGCATATGCGCCCTTAAGGAGCCGGATCGCGTCGACTGGTAATGAGGAAAAAAAATTATAATAACCCTCCTTTGGTCCACTTAATTAGAATTGTAATTTGCAGCCCTCCTGCCGCTGCAATCTGAAAATATGGAGGATGCCTGCGTAAATAATGATGCCCGTGCTGTGCTGTGTAGGGTGGTGCGCCCCCAAGTGGAGGCAAGCAACAGCACCAAAAAAATAAAAATAAGGATAGGCCTAAGAATTGACACTCAGAAGAAGTCTAGCTGAACTGTACAACACTTCACACAACTTCTAGAAGGCCAAATCAATTTTATCTGACTTTGTAATTGGAGTTATTGCCCTCTGCTTCCCGCCTCAAAACTAACTCCTTTACACCCAGAGACATTTCCCTGCTCAACTTTGTATTTGTATTGATTGTAACTTTGTACTTTGTTTGTCCACCTTTATTCATTTGTGCTTGTATTATGAGTGGTTATTTATCTGTGTCTTTGTGTGCTGTGTAGTTTTTCTCCAAAGACATTAACTTGTCTCAGGGACAAATAAAAGTTAGTCTTTTTACCAGTTAAGTCAGAAACATAGCCTCAAAAATGTAAGACATGTGACACATAGTTTGTCACACACGTACACACACACACACACACCCACACACACACGCACAGAGCATAGTATGTCACTCTTGGTGGTGCTTTCGCACACCCTGACGGAAACAGTGACTTCAGGCTATCCCATGCTTTCAGCTCAGGCATGCAGCCACATCCTTCCGCCCTGTGGGCCACCTCTATTGTTTCATTGAAGCCACAACAATGTAGGGTGTTAACCGTGCCGGGGGAACCGAGGATGAAATCAGGGTATCATGAGGTTAGAGGCGAGTGTACACCGAGAGGTCCAACAAAAAGACAGTCGAGTGAGTCATTTCCCCCCCTTTTGTGAATGTGACAGACACATGCAGTAACAGTAAATGGGAGGGGGTGAGGAAAGGGATTTGGGGGGGATTTATTGGAGATTAATCAGTGGAGGGCAGACACACACACACACAGTGGACAATGGTGGTAGCATACATTCATTGTCAAATATACACTATAGGCAAATATTGGTCAGTTCAGTAGCCACATATTGAATATTTAACTGTTTTTCAACTATTCAAATTATTATTATTCAAATTTATTTAATTGATGAATAATTCAACAATAAGTATTATTATTATTATTATTATTAATTCGTTTTTCTTCACTATCTTTAGAAACAAATTATATAATCATGTGTTCTGACCTAGTAATCTATTCAATTTCGATATATTATCGAACATATATTTTCGACTATGACACTACTAATATTAGTTTTATAATATAATATGAATAATAATAATAATAATAATGTGTGACATGTATTACTAATTTAAATCCGTCCACTCAGTGCGCGGCTCTTGGAATGTTTCCGGTCATGCGACGAAACAAACCGGATGTGACGACACAGCCCGGATGTGCTGTCTTGTCTGCTGCTGCTGCTGCTGCTGCTGTTGTTGACAGCCTGGCTCTGCTGGGCTTCAGTGTTTTTAAGGCTTCCTTTGTATTTTTAATGTCATTAACTTCACTGCTAATGTCGCTACATTAACGCGTGACAGCTCGTCGACGCTGTTGCGGACGACCACGGAGATGACGTCCAGCCAACGCAGTTGATACATGTTGATGTTGACGTAGTTAGAATCAGTGAGCAGCTTAGAGCCACTTTGAAGAGCACTAGGTACGAGGAGACCCTGCTAGAGCTGCTTTATGCTTTTCTTTATTCTTTATTCTTTATTCTTTATTCTTGCGTTCCTTGCATTGATTCTGTTCTCCCCCTGCTTCCTAGATCATGGCAGTAGAACTTGATGTATTTGTGGGCAACACCACCATCATGGACGAGGAGGTTTATCAGCTGTGGCTGGATGGCTACACAGGTACACACATTTATAGTTTATAGTCCACATTTCTTCCTTGTTATTTAAGGGAGTCTTTTCTTGCCCTTAGGGGGGCTATAGGGCTATTGGCCCATAATAATCTGGCCTGTAAAGCCCTTTGAGACTGTCTTGTGATTAAGGGCTATACAAATATAATTGAATTTAATTGAATTATACAGACCCAATGTATCACAATAATGGCATGTAGGGGACACGGGTGTTATTGTTATGTTACCGTATGTTATATGTTATGTTACCTCCACAGTGAACGACGCGGTGAAGGTGCGCATGGGCAGCGAGGTGATGGAGGAGTGCGAGGCGAGCGCCGACGTCCTGCTGAGCGACACCATGGACCAGTACAGAACCTTCCAGATGTGTGAGCGTCTGCTGCACAGCCCCACCAAGCTGGGCAACCAGCTGCTGTTCCAGATCCCCCCCCATCGGCAGGCCATGCTCATAGAGAGGTGTGACTGATGCTTTATCGCTCTGTGTCCTGTGATCATATTCATGAGTCGTAATATTGAAGAGAATGGGTCACAGTGATATTTTGACTTGGCGTCTTAAATTAAATTAGTTAGTTAATTATTGTTATAATTAGTTTGAGCAAGAATAGTCCAGGTGTTGGCTCTGCAATCATTCATGTGTTGTTTATATGTTGCATACAAGTTTGCCTATGTTTGATAAGGTAAGGGCAATCACTCACCATCAGTTTTCTTTGCCCCCTCTGTTTGTACACACAGATACTACGCATTTGATGACGTGTTTGTGCGAGAGGTCTTGGGTAAAAAACTATCAAAGGGAACCAAGAAAGACCTGGACGACATTAGTTCAAAGACAGGCATCACCCTGAAGAGTTGTAGACGGCAGGTTGGTTCAACTGTATTTCCCTTCATAAGTCACCATTCTGTTTCATAGTTTGACCCAGAATAGACTATTAATCGTATTAATTATTGTATTGTATTTTTGATTTGACTGGTTCCCAGTTAAAATAAATCTCGTTTTTGTTTTCATTGTCACTTTTTGTGGCGGTTTCTAATGTGGGCAAGGGGGATTCTCCATCTTTCTTGTTTTTTTCAGTTTGACAACTTCAAGAGGGTGTTCAAAGTTGTGGAAGAACTCAAGGGACCCCTGGTGGAGAACATTCGCCAGAACTTCATCCTCTCTGACAAGCTGGCCAGGTACTGCCTGTTCATAGTTGGCACACACATACACTGGGATGTGTGCTCAGCCGATTCAGTACCGATCACAGATTTTAATTGTAAAAAGTTAACTGTGAAATGTAGATATAAAGTCTAGATTTTCACAAATTCCTGGAGGAGCCAGGTTCATAAACCCAGACTTACCCTACAAACCCTATATAAAACCTATTGCTATACTATGGAAGATGATTAAGATCACTTTATAGTAATATAATAGATCATTTTAAAATTATTGTAATTTTTTTAATCAAAATAACCATTTTAATGTCTAAAAACAACATTACATACATACAACATGAAGAGCGGTATTGGCTGTTTAATGAGCAAACTTGATCTACCAATGGACATGGGTGATGCCAAATGTGTGTACATTTTTTCCTTCTGTGATGTGGCGTAGACCTATTACCACGTTGCACATGGGCTATCACTTTCAGCTGCATGTCTTGTGTTTTGATTTTAAGTAGTCAATCAAACTGGCAATAGCTAACAGTGACATTTTTACAATGATCACAATTATCAGAAATATGTTAACTACTTCCCTAAAAGAATCCCCTGTTCAATCGCATCCTTATTTCCACAGATCGTATTTTGTTTGACCGCTTTCATTAATTATTCATTTGGATTTAGTTGAGCAGTATTGCACACACTCAAACAAGACATCGTCAAAACAACAATTCAAATATTAAACAACATAAATAACCAGTAGTCAAAGGAAGTGTATACAGTTGAACATAGCTTTATATAGCCTGCCAGAACGTCTAAATTAGAATGGAACTCTATTTGTGCAAAACACAGAGTCTTAGAGAATGGGCAGTGCTGTTATAAATATAGGTTTCAAGTTGTTTCAATGTTTCTTAAAAAAGCTTTGTTTTGCAGGAACTATGTTGATATGTAAGTACTGTAGCTGCAGCCATTTGGCTACGTAATGCTTGTGACAAGTGTAGTCAAGTCAAGTCAATTTTATTTGTATAGCCCTAAATCACAGTTACAGTCATAAAGGGCTTTGCAGACCGTATGATTATGGGCCATGTGATTATGAGTGTAGGACTGCTCTTGTTTCCGCTAACCCAAACAAAAACCAACAAGAACACAGGGACGGTGAATCCCGTTCTCCAGGGAGTTGGAGGCTGGTTATTGCATCCGAGATCAATGACATGTAATGTCTATGGTCAAGTGTATCCTATCTTTTTATTAAGAGTCAGAGCAATTTAACGAGGAATTACTTTAAACACAGGACCAGCATTAATTGTCTCAGCGACTGACCAAAATGACGACGTGTCTTGTCCAGAATTCGTCTTGTGCACAATCATTTTGAGTCATGTGATCAGTGTCTGTGATCTGCTCATTGTACGTTTATTCGCCGTCCACTGATAATTATCAGTGACCGTTTGATCACAACATCAAACCTTAGGACATTCCAAAACCAGGTCCAAGCATCTGTTTTTAGTTTGAGTCTTAACAAAATAACTACATTTAAATCATAGAAGACGCAGCAGGTTCACACATTTAGCTCACCCACTTGTTGGAAGGTATACAGCAGAAAATACACTTATAGAAATTATGATTCTGCTAGAAATGAGCACAACATCTTTCTTTCAGTTGTTTTCTTGGCCAGCCACTATAATGCCTTGTCTTTCTCCTTGCAGGGATTATGCAGCAATAGTTTTCTTTGCCAACAATCGCTTTGA
Organism: Coryphaenoides rupestris; assembly: GCA_002895965.2. Lineage (NCBI taxonomy): Eukaryota > Metazoa > Chordata > Actinopteri > Gadiformes > Macrouridae > Coryphaenoides > Coryphaenoides rupestris. The sequence continues at coordinate 43,546 of PIJE02001743.1, forward strand.
GACAGGAAAGAGAAAGCTGCAGTACCTCACGTTCCAGGACTTTGCTTTCTGCGCTGGCCAGCTCATCAACAACTGGACAGTTGGAGCTGTGGGTGAGTCAGCGCATTAAATGTGTTAATGTTGTTGGACGTTGGGAACAGTTTTAAAGGCTCTACATCATCTATTAATGTTGACGTGTTGTACCGTCTACCAACGTAAAATGTATTGTTAAGTGTGCGTATTTCTAGTGGTTTTATTGCATCACGTCTTTCTCATCCATCACTCGTACAATGTAATATTTCACCCACTCCGAACTGAAATTAGTTTTCAGCTGATGGTTCCTGGCCAAATGCTAGTTTAACAAGCCTGCTGTGGGATAGTTAAAGTTAGATTTAAACACGGCTGGGGAACACGTCTTGTTAAATGTCCCATAAAGTTCACCATTTTGTGCAATGCGTCCCAATCCCCCCCCCATGCTGTGTATAAAATAAGTGCTCTTCTTAAACTTGAAAGGTTAAGTCATCATCTTTATGATGGTGTGTAAACAGACTCTTTGAGCATGTTTCTACTTCTGTCGTAGATAACATGGTGGACGACATGGACGTAGATCTGGACAAGGAGTTCCTCCAAGACCTCAAGGAGCTGAAGATTCTGATCACGGACAAGGATCTACTGGATCAACACAAAGGGTCTCACACAATTTGATCTTGTTACTTGTTTCATATGTTTAAACGTTTTTTAAACAAACAAAACAAAAGTTTTTTTTAAAAAGGTTTAACCCCGCTCAGATTTTTTACCTTAAAAAGTACATAACCTAATAATAATAATAGTAATAATAACAACAATAAATGAATGAATAATTAGTGTGAATGGTTTCAGGTACTTATTCCCTCCCCTCTCTCCTTCAGTTTGGTTTGCACAGCCCTCAGGGGGAAGACAAAAGTGTACACTGAGATGGAGGCTAACTTCAAGGTGAGAGAGACGCAACACACACTATCCTGCTCATACTTATTTGTATGGCATCAAAAAAAGTTTCTAATCATTAGGGGTTATGCCGATCTGGACCGACGTGCAGTTACACCCCTAATTATTTGACATTTGCAGCACAAATATTGATAGAATTTGGAGTAAGTTTGTAAATATTCGGTATGTGGAAAATTAGACTCGCTCTCTCAAGCTCAATCTGGTTGTATTTATTTGTGACTTACTTATGATCAAACTTTATCGTCAATGGAAACCGCATTGAATCTTTGTAATGCGTGAGGTTTACACCCTTAAAAATTATGATGTTATACCGTTTCTCCTTTTATTTTTTCTCAGAATCTTTCACGGGGGCTGGTCAACATTGCTGCCAAACTCACAAATACAAAAGATGTCCGAGATTTCTTCATCGATCTGGTGGAGAAGGTAACAATATTTTAATCTAATGACAGTCAAGAGATAGATAGTCTGTTGCGACAGACAGATGCTAGTCTTTAAACACAGATGAGTGGCTTGTATGCTTTGGAAAATGTATCCCCCCCGCAAATGGAACAGAGCCAGGCGGTTGTAATGCATAGCTTAACACTAGGGCTGAACAATTCATCAAAATAATATCCAAATTGCAGGAGCTGCAATGGCTCAAATGTGTAAATGTACATTTATAACACCAGTGTAAATTAAGTACTATAGTGTTACAGAGCTCATGCTCAGGCCGAGGCATTTTTTTCTTCAGATGTAAGAAAAACATTTATTTGGTACGGACCCCAACAATTGTCATAGTTTTGGCAGTAAAAATTACAATTGGGACGCAGAAATGATCTTTCCCAGAATAGAGAATCACATTGCAATCTCTCAATCTTTTACTATATCGTCCAACACCGTGCCGTGATTGGTCGAAACACATGGATTGGTCTCTACTGCTAGGTCCCTTGACTGCCTAAATCACAGATGTGTTGTGTAGGCTGGCACATCTGTAATGAATTGTGTGAGCCCCTCGCCTGTCTCCAGAGAGTAATGTGATCTTCTCCCTCCTCTCTCTAGTTCATCGAGCCGTGTCGCTCGGACCGCTGGACCGCCGCCGATATGAGGCTCTATCTCACCCACTACACCAACTCTGCTCACCTCCTGGACACCTTCAAGTAGGCTCTCTCCTCGGCCTGTTGTTGACCCCCCATACAGCTTCAACAGCTAACTGTATCATAACGGCAACACTATTGGCAGGAGTGACCTGGGACTGTGGGGAGTTAGCACAAGTTTATTGCCACCTAAATGCATTCATTTTTGTGGCGTGTTGCCTATGTTGACCTCTGTTATATACAGGAGGATAGTGAGGTGGCCAGGGTTTCTATTCCCAGTCGATAGACATGTAGGATCGAAAGTTACCCTGTTCAATCTCCAATGTCCCTAGCCTACCTGTAGGCACGCTTGAGCAAGATGTCTAACCCCCTGCCTGCTTTTTAATAACCTGCAGCTGAATTGGCTGTAAGTCACCTTGGAAGTGCCTGCTAATAGCAAATATTAAATATATAGGAGGAGAATTGCCAAGTATGCATACATTTTGGATGGAGACTTCTCCCCTTCCATGCGTGTTGTGATTTCATACTTGGGTAGTTTAATTCAGAGGGGGTTTTGAATCGGTGCCATTTAATTTACCGTTCCTCCTCTGCCAGCGGGTGTCACCCTGCCTCTCCTCCCGTCGGCGGTGAGACTGTAGTTACCTTGTTTCTCCCGTAGCCACTCTGGAATGTAGTTAAGGGTTTACACAACCCCAGTACCACTACACACTCAACAAAAGCCATATTCATCCCACAAACTGTATTTAAAAAAATAAAAAATACTAAAATTAGACTGAATGAACAAAGACTGCTTCACTTGTTCATTTCTCCGGTTGAGTTTGTAATAACAGGTTGTCATGAAAATGTACAGTCTTTGCTGAATGTATTTACAGTTCTCTCTCTCTCTCTCTCACTCTCTCTCACTCTCTCTCTCTCTCTCTCTCTCTTGCTCTCGCTCTCTCTGTCTCTGTTCCAGGTATCAGGTTGTATGGGACCGGTACATGGGTGTCATTAAAAGCTGTATCTTCAAAATGTACCACGACTGACAAAGTTAGTCCACGCATCTCTGTCCATCATCTGACTGCAACCAAAGCCCTCTCTCTGCTCATACTCCCCCCACACCCCCAGCATCATCATCATCATCATCATCATCATCCTTTCTTCTCATTCCCCCAAAATGTCACACTCTTCTCCATTCTCCTGTTTCTTGGATTATTGGCCAATTAAATGCTCATGTTTAATGTTCGTGTTCAGTGTGTTTGTTCCTCTGGCACGTCTGTAGATTTTCCTGTAAATAAAAATCAACTTATTTACATTGCAAGTCTTGAGTTTTGTGTTCATTGTTTATCTATTGTAAATGTGGAGCTGTGGAGCTGGACTGTAGCGGTCGTAAACATGCCGGTCGTAGACATTGCGTTTACAACGTGGGGGTACAGTGTGGTCCACAGCACGACTGTATATCTGTATGTACGACGTTCTCACAGACCTGAGATGTTTCTGTCTGTGTGTGTGTGTGTGTGTGTGTGTGTGTGTGTGGCTCAGTGTGTGGTCATGTCCGTACAACACCCCGGGAGGTGCACCACCACTTGGACAATTGCCGTTGGTGGAGGTGGTGGTGGTGATGGGGTGTGAAGTGATTGGGTGGGACCGTTTAACAAGTGGCCAGTCTGTACTGACAGCTGTCGCCGGGACCAATAGAACCACAAGCCTGGCTCTATTTGAGGGGTCTCACTCTTGAAAACCCCGTAAATTACCGTAAAAACACCGTAAAGGCTATTCTCAGGAGGTGGCTTCATTTGTTGCTTCAGGTTGACAGGTTAACAGAAGTTGTAGTGGCTTTCTTTGTATATATCCTTTATTTATATCTATATATATACTGTATATGCATACGATATATATAATATATACATACACACACAGGAAGAATTTCCTTCGGGATTAATAAACTTCTATCTTATCTTACAGTTCACACACATTTCTTCACATTGACGTGAACCATTTCTAGTTCGTACTAAGTATTCATATAAAACACATACTTAAAGGAAAAATGCTCCCTCGCACAGCAGTGCAAGTTTCTTTCGAGCAACGAAAAACCAATAAAATGAGGATGTACCAAAGTGGTACTGTAGAATCTTGTCAGTTTCCCAAGTAAAACCCCCCCCCCCCACAGTTTACATGTTTAGTCAAACACGCAAACTCATTTTCTAAGTGTACCTCTCTCTCTCTCTCTCTCTCTCTCTCTCTCTCTCTCTCTCTCTCTCTCTCTCTCTACTTTCCTCTCCTCCACTCTAATTTTACTCTACATTCCATTAAGGTTTTTTTCGTTGTCGCTATAAATATCCCTAATGTCAGATTGAGAGAGAGACCCAGGCTGCAGTCGCGCGGTGCAGTTCTCTGGAAAATTGGACACGCAGAAGTAAAAGATGGCGGACGGGGTACAGACACACGGGGGGTAAATGGAACAGGCGGGGGGGGCGGGGAGCTTGGGGCTGTTCGCAGGGGAGGTGTGTGTGTGTGTGTGTGTGTGTGTGTGTGTGGGGGGTAGTTTAAATGAAACCAGGTGTGCTGTGTGACCAGTGAGAGGGGGCATTGGGTAAGGGATGATGAGGACTAGGAGGAGGAGGGGGTTTATGTATGTGTGTGTGTGTGTGTGTGTGTGTGTGTGTGTGTGTGTGTGTGAATCTATGCAAGTTGTTGTTCCGCCCTCGATTTGGACAGATTTGGAATTTCGGAATTTGGGCCGCAGACCAGGAATTTGCATCCTGGGGGGTCAAGGAGGGGGGGCGGGTGTGTGTGTGTGTGTGTAGGGGAGTGAGACTTCGATGGATGGCTGTGCAGGGGGCCAAATCGGCTGGGGGTATGGGGGGGGTTGGAGGGAGGAGGTGGAGGAATGGGCTGTCCCAATCTCCGCCCTCTCTCTCTCCCTCTCTCTCTCTCTCTCTCTCTCTCTCTCTCTCTCTCTCTCCCCCCCTGTCTCTTGCTCGCTCTTTCTCCTACCTCCCCTGCATGTGCTCAGCTGCTCCAGCTGTTGGTCTCCCCACTCTTTCCCTCCCTCCCTCCCTCCCTCTCTCTCTCTCTCTCTCTCTGTCTCTCTCTCTCTTTCTCTCTCTCTCTCTGTCTGTTGGTGTCTCTCTCCCTCGGAGGATCCCAGAGCACTAAGCAGCGCTGCAGGGACTGCTCCTCCACTTGAGCTCATCAGGGACGCCGCCTCGCAACTCACGCAACCCACAGCGCCAGAGAGTTGAAGTAAGTACATGACTTGAGCCCTGTGTGTGTGTGTGTGTGTGTGTCTGTGTCTGTGTCTGTGTGTGTGTGTCTGTGTCCGTGTCTGTGTGCGCGTGCGCGCCTGTGTGTCAAAGCCCCGGTGGAGTGACTCATTCAGTGCACTCGTCTCGTAATTTAATTAAGTTTGCTTGATATTTGTTTCCTCGCTTGTATCGGCAAGCAAGCAAGCAAGCAAGCAAGTTCGTCAGCAAATGTGTCTTTAACTGCCTCTCCAGAGATCACTTTCTCTCTCACTCCCTCACTCCTTGGTGTGGAGGCCGGACTCATCTCAGCTTCTCCACGGCTCCACTTTCCACTCCGCTCTGCTTTGTTACAGTTGGCTCCCAGCAAGAACCGAGATAACATGGCCCACTGTTCATGTGCTGTTCTATGTATGTTTCTCTGTGTGTGTGTGTGTGTGTGTGTGTGTGTGTGCGTGTGCGTGTGTGTTATGTGTGTTTGAACCAAGTGCAGCCAGGAAGAGAGAGTGAGTAAGAAAGTGTTGGTGTCTGTGTGCCTCTTAGCTTGTATTTCACAACATGTAACGTCACATTGTTAGTTTAATCATCCTTGCCAGGAACCCGGCAAGATTTAACTCGCTGTTGGGTCACCTTGGAAGGACTCCTAAGTCCACAGGGTCTATGGCTGTACGACTGGAAGCCTCACACTCAATATCTTCCAGGACACAGGTGTCACTCAAAATACCAGCCTGCATCAACACACACAGAAAGATAACCAACCGCAACCCATTTCACTGCCATTACAAAGCAAACACTTTGCAGTCCAAATTGTACAGTATATTGTCCTTGTTCAAAGCCGTGTTTCATTATATGGGTAGCCCCCCCCCCCCCCCCCCCCCCACACACACAGCGTCTCCACCACACCAGGGAACGCTATGGTAGGCGACAGGGTCCACAGGATGCTTGCCAGAAGACTGAAGTTTCCAGGCAAGAGACAAGCTATCTCCCCTCTCCCCCACGGTCACTTCCCACAACACAACACAGATGCGTCTGTGTGCTGCCTGCGAGCACACAGCCGTATGTGGGCTGAGTCAAGCGAACCTCTGGGGGTCTTGGGGCTTAACAAAACCCCGGCTCGACCCGTCTTCTGGTCTCCCTGGATGTTCAAGATCTGCTCTGTGCTCCAGTAAGGCTGAACAGGGCAGGCTGTGTCTAGCACAACGCTGTACAAAAGTCATCTGTGGGAGTTTTTCTTTTGTTTGTTTGACTATGCGAGTGGATATGTGTCTCTGCGTGTGGTCTGGGTTGGGTATTCTCGCTCTTCTTGTCTCGTGGAGGCCACCTTTACGACCGTGCAGATTCTTGGGTTGGTGGGTTAAACTCTGCGGTGGGCGGGTGGCACCTCAGTGCAGTGGACGGCGCTGTTGCTTAGCAACTCCAAATACTTGAGTTAGGTTCGATTCCCCTGCTTCAGCTTCTCTGTCTGCATGGGAGTTAAGCATGTTCTCTTCAGTCCTATATACTGTATATATATATTACATAAATATTGTAGCCACTCAGTAAACAGTTAAATGTAGAGTTGCCTCAGGGAGTGAGATTGCCATGAACCCTGATGGCGTTCCCAGCAGTCATCATGACCCGTCAATGGCACCGCCTCAGTGCCAATGAGCAACCGCCTACACACACAATGGAGAGAGATGAGAGGCCGGAGGCCCGGTCACCAGAGGTCCTGGCCAACGTGGTGTCCAGTCGGTGTCCGGTTCAGGGTTCCGATGGCGTTTCCCAGATACATGATACTGTGGGAAACCCGGCTGGGAATCTGAGCCCACATCCCTGCCACGAGAATTCCAGAGGTCCACCGCTCTCAGACGTTAACATCCGTACACCCCACCAACCCACCCCCCGCCAACCCACCCCCTGCTGACCCCCCCCCACCCCCCCCCGCCCCGCCTCCTCCCACCGGCCGCAGTCATGACTCGGAGGGGCTGGACCCCGGCTTGGCGGTCAGGTTGTTTTTTTGGGTGGTTTTGGGTCGCGTTTTTTTCCCCCCGCAAGTGTGCCGCAGTGCCGACCTGGGGACTGGAGTCTCCCCCATGCTGTGGCCGGCTGATTGCAAGGTAGGACGTGGAACCCATGTGAGGTTTTCGCTTCCCGACTGCCTTGCTCAGCGGTCCCCGGATGGTGGTGGTGTATGTCTGTGTGTGTGTGATGTCACAGGGAAGGGTTCTGAGAGTGTGTGTTTATGCATTACTCTGTGGCCTTGAGTGTGTGATAGAACAATAATCATTGCTTTCTGAGTGGGCCTACTGGAGGGCTGTGCGTGTGTGCACGTAGACGCTCCAGGACCAGGAAGCTCGTGATTATAGCTTTCCCACTGGTGTGTTTTGACTGGAGGACTTCTTAGAAATGTTTTATTATCTCGGCGAGCCTCCCGTTTCTGCTCTGCCTCTCCTACAGCCGGGATGAGCCGATACAGATAATTAATGATTTACCTTTTAGATTTTAAACGTAGAAAGAGGGCCGTTTGGACTGCTGTCCCTTTCAAGGGAGTGGAAGATCAATTAAATTGTGGGCCAAATCCCAGACTTTTGACGCAATTCCCATCAAACCTGAAGAGATTCACGAGGGAGCACAAACCATGAAACTATTCAGCACTTAATTTGTTCCCCAAGGAGCAATTTAAGGCAAGCAAGCAGTTGAACAAACAACAAGAACTGAGGACACCTCTTAACATCAATCATGATACATTTTAGGGAGCGATGGAGAGACTGGGGATCAGCTACTAGTGAGCCAACAGAACAGTGCCTGTCCCGGGCCACTTACACATCGGCTGAGTAAAGTAGGTGACGAAATGCGGCGAGCGCTAAAACGGGCAGCAGGTAATCGACAGGAGTGAGGCACTACTCTGTGCCAGCGCTACTCTGGAGCTAAGCAGCTCAACTCTCGCCGCCAAACTGCCAGCAGAGACGTCCGCGGCCCCCCGGCCCACTGGCCCACTGGCCCCCCCGCGAGCCAGTCACACAGAGAGCCGTTTGTGGGAAGCTAACGCCAACGTACGACGGGGCTGTTGACTTTGTTATTTTCAGCTCAAGGATGCAGTGGGCGACGTCATTTTGTTTGTGTTTACACCTGTTGGGAGCCGTGGGTGCTATTCATATTGCCACCGGTGGGTTTAATACCTGGGCGATGTTTGTCCAGCAAACAGCGCCCCATAAAGGAAGCCCCAGATGGTCTTCCTCGACTACTTAAAGATTTGTGTTTGTTTTTAATTCAAACTTGATTTGTGTGTAGTTGAGTCCCCGTGGGGGCACCGCGTGGACCACAATGCTCTCCACAGTACATCTGTGTGTGTTGAGCAGGCATTTTGACAGTGATGCAACTTTTTGGATGGGACTTTCCTTAATATTCTGTTTCGAACTTTCTGTCCCATCTCTTGTTACAGAATCGGACTTCACTTCAGCTCCTCACACCCCAGCAACCCCCCCTCCTCCCGCACGCAGCCCAGGCACCTCCACCTCCCCGACAGCAGTGTGCCAGAGTGTTTGAGTGTGTGTGTGTGTGTGTCTTTTGCGTGTGTGTGTGTGTGTGTGTACGTGCCTGTGTGTCTGTTCACAGACATCTAGTGTGTGTGTGTGTGTGTGTGTGTGTGTAAGCGTGTGTGTTTCAGATTGCGAGCATGCAGAGGGGTTGTGTGGCTGTGCTGTGTGTGTGTGTGTCTGTGCTCCTTCGAAGCGCCACTTCACAGCTAGAGAAAGAAAGTGATACCTATACGGTAAGACTCGATCTCCCTCCATCTATCTATAAATATCTCTCCCGCTATCTATCTAATATCTATCCAGCTTCTATCTAATATCTATCTATAAATATCTCTCCCGCTATCTATCTGTCTATCTAATATCTATCTATCCAGCTAATATCTATCTAATTTCTATCTAATATCTATCTAATATCTATCTATCCAGCTAATATCTATGCATTTATCTATCTATCTACTGTATCTATCTATCAGAAATCCATCTAATATCTTTCTATCTATCTACTAATCTCTTTAGAAACACTACTTGCCAGTTCGAAACCAACTGTTTGTCTCCTCTGGGATTCAATTTTGCCGAATGTTTTATGTTCAGTTTTACAGCTAAAGTTAAACAGGAAGCTGGAGTCACATCAGAGGACATTTTAAACCCTCACACGCAATTATATTCTAAACACGCTGTCCCCTGTTGTGTCCTGGTCGTCTCCCGGATGCAGGAATGCACAGATGGGTATCACTGGGACCCTCAGACGCAACACTGCAAAGGTACGGCTCACCTCCTCCCACATCTCCTCGGGCCCTCATTCACATCACATATCGGCTGCCCAAGAAGACATGTGTTCATGACAGCGGTTTTGCCTAACTAGCCCTCAGCACTCACATTTTGATCTATGATTTGATGTATGTATGCTTTGATTGTTCTGAGCCTCGCTTGTAAGTGCGCTTACACGGCCTCCTAAAAGGCTAAATACATCTACATTTACATTTAGGGCATTTGGCAGATGCTTTTATCCAAAGCGACTTACAGTACATTAAGTACATTTGTTGAAAGAGACAGCAATACATCGCTGTTGTACAGTACATACAGTTAAGAATAGAGCAGGTTTCAAGCATTCATAATTGCAAGGTTAATAGAAAGAGTTTCTTAATTGCTAGGTTGCCTGCATAATAACTGGAATAAGAGCAGGAGTGTCATTCTGAGTGCATAAATACTTTACTAAAGCTAAACGATCTCCTGCACCGCCCTCACCTTGATGAAACGCTCTTTATTTCCACACGTTCCCCCCACCCCCCCCCCCTCCCCAGACATCAACGAGTGTGAGACGATCGCGGACGCGTGCAAGGGGGAGATGAAGTGTTTCAACCACTACGGAGGCTACCTGTGTCTCCCCCGCTCCGCCTCCGTCATCCCCGCCCAGGAGCCCCGCATCACGCCCACGGTGCAGGAGCCCTTCAACCCCTGTCCCCTGGGCTACGAGCCCCAGGGAGACAGCTGCGTGGGTAGGTGTCTGGTGATCGGGAAGGGAGGTGAGGGAGGGAGGGAGGGAAAGGTTGTTTGGTTTGGGGGTTGATGCAGGTGGTGGTGGTGGTAGTGGGCAGGTGGTGTGGTGGTGTGTGGCAGGTGTGGTGGTGTGGTGGTGGTGGGGCAGGTGGGAGAGAGGGTGGTGCTCGTGTGCAGGTGGTGGTGGTGCAGGTGGTGGTGGTGCGGTGTGGTTGTGTTGTGTGTTGTGTTGTGTGGTTGTTGTGTGTGTGTGTGTGTGGTGTGTTGTGTGTTGTTGTGTGTGTGTGTGTGTGTGTGTGTGTGGTGTGTGTGTGTGTGTGTGGGGTGTGGGTGTGTGTGGTGTTGTGTGTGTTTGAGTGTGTGTGTTGTGTTGTGGTGTGTGTGTGGTGTGTGTGTGTTTAGTGGTTGTGGTGTGTGTGTGTGTGTGTGTGTGTGTGTGTGTGTGTTGTGAGATGTGAGTGGAGCTGCTGTCTGAAACTGTGGAGTCTTATGGTCTGGTCCTGGGGGGTGGAGGGGAATGACAGCTGGGGGGGGGGGGGGGGGGGGGGGGGGGGTGGGGGGGGGGGGGGGCTGACGCATGTGTTACGTTGTTTTTATGATATTATCCTTGAGTCATGTCCAGTGGCCTGTCATTGCTCTAGATGTGAACGAGTGTGAGATGGGCGCCCCGTGCTCCCAGAGGTGCTACAACACGTACGGCACCTTCATGTGCCGCTGTGACCAGGGCTACGAGCTCGGACCCGACGGCTTCACCTGCAACGGTAAATGATCGATGATCATGTTTACCCGTCCGCCATCACCTGTCTCTCTCAAAGGCCGGGGCTTTAGCTCCGCCCCCCCAGAGCTGTCCTGTTACAGAGCTGTCCAGCTGATTCCAATCACTGGCTGTAGCTCGTAGTTACATTTGCTTACGTTAAGTTGAGTGTCACTCAACAACACAGCCGCTGTCTGTTCTGGAAGCTCCGCCCCCCCTGACTGACTGTCCCCTCCCCCTTACCCTGTGTCCATTCTGTCCTGTTTGAACAGACATAGACGAGTGCAGCTATTCCATTTACCACTGCCAGCATCAGTGCGTCAACCAACCAGGAAAGTTCTCGTGTGAATGCCCAGAAGGGTACCAGCTGCTGGGCACAAGACTGTGCCAGGGTAAGACCCCCCCCACCCACCCACCCCTCCCCCTTCCATACAGCCTCTTTTCCACTACCACACGCAAAGACCTACCCCCCCCCAAAACCACACACACACACACACACACACAAACACACACACAAACACAACCGCACGCAAAAACCCCCTTCCACACACACTTCCCTGTTCAACGATACATAAATACCCACTCCCCTCCACACACACACATACATCCACACACACACACACACACACACACTTCCATCTCCAATTATACATAAATACCCCCCCCTTCCACACACACACACACACACACGCAGATACACAGACAAAATCCCCCCAAAACACACATCCTCCCTCACACACACACACACGCACATGCAAAAGACCCCCCGCCCCCCTCGTCCCCCTACAACCACACGCAAGGACCCCCCCCCTCCCCTCCCCACACACACACACTATGGTTTTCGTTCAACACCGCTTTGCATGAAACCTCATGTGCCCCCTCTCTCTCTCTCTCTCTCTCTCTCTCTCTCTCTCTCTCTTTCTCTCTCTCTCTCTCTCTCTCTCTCTCTCTGTCTCTCTGTGTCATGCATGTCCTTGCCTCTCTCTACCACCCCCCTGTGTGTGTCAGACATTGATGAGTGCCGGTACCGGTACTGCCAGCACCACTGTGTCAACGTTCCCGGCTCCTTCTCCTGCCAGTGTGAGCCGGGCTTCCAGCTAGCCGGGAACAACCGCTCCTGTATCGGTGAGTCGGCCCGGGAACACGGTGAAAACACACCCGCCAAGGTGTGGATGGCGCCGTATGTGGCATAACCCTTAAAGGGGCCCTGCTATACCACCAGGTGTGAGCAGGATTAGCCATTACAAGCCCTTTCAAAATGGTCATATGACTAAAATTGTTATTGTCGTTGTTACAAAGTGACATCACAAGTGGGAGTGTCCACCTCCAACTAGATGTACGCTGACTAGATCAGTTTACCAGTTGGTGCAGTCCACTGGGTAGGCTGGTAGTCTGATCTAGTCAGCGTGCATCTAGGTGGACACTCCCACCTGTGATGTCACTTCATCACACTGACAATTTTACTCACATGACAATTTGGAAATGGCTCGTAACAGCTAATCACGCTCACACCTCGTGGTATAATGGGGCCCCTTTAAAAATGTATATGTAAGAATCGTGAATTCCTTCTCATTGCTGACCCCTGTGGCCCGGTAAGGAACTGCATCCTGCTGGAGCTTGTGCATTCAGAGCACTGGATTGTTCGCTCTGTGGTTTTAGACAATAACAATCATAAACTAATGTTTGTTCGAATCATAAATAAACCTTGTACAAATTAAAAAGCTATGAAAGAACGGACATTTTTGCCATTCTCTGTGCTTACACACCACTTCCTTCCTTTTCCTCGGCAAAAACAACCCGGTTCAAATATAACAGAAATCAGTCCACAGGCCGTTCTACGCAGCAGACAGAGTCGGGGAAGGTCTCATTTTTTTAAGTTGAATTACAACCTGTTAATCTAATTTAAAGCGATTTGTGCACAGAAAATCCCACATCTAGTCCCTGAATGAATTCATGCTTCTTACATATCGTACCTTTTAAGCTACTGTAGGTTAAGATCTGAGAGTTGAGAGTTTAGTGAGAGAGAGAAAGACTGAAAATACGACCCTGTACTGAGGCACACCGCACTCAACTAGAAACAGATATTCTCACAGAGAGGGAGAGAGAGGGGGGGGGGGGGCTGACGCATGTGTTACGTTGTTTTTATGATATTATCCTTGAGTCATGTCCAGTGGCCTGTCATTGCTCTAGATGTGAACGAGTGTGAGATGGGCGCCCCGTGCTCCCAGAGGTGCTACAACACGTACGGCACCTTCATGTGCCGCTGTGACCAGGGCTACGAGCTCGGACCCGACGGCTTCACCTGCAACGGTAAATGATCGATGATCATGTTTACCCGTCCGCCATCACCTGTCTCTCTCAAAGGCCGGGGCTTTAGCTCCGCCCCCCCAGAGCTGTCCTGTTACAGAGCTGTCCAGCTGATTCCAATCACTGGCTGTAGCTCGTAGTTACATTTGCTTACGTTAAGTTGAGTGTCACTCAACAACACAGCCGCTGTCTGTTCTGGAAGCTCCGCCCCCCCTGACTGACTGTCCCCTCCCCCTTACCCTGTGTCCATTCTGTCCTGTTTGAACAGACATAGACGAGTGCAGCTATTCCATTTACCACTGCCAGCATCAGTGCGTCAACCAACCAGGAAAGTTCTCGTGTGAATGCCCAGAAGGGTACCAGCTGCTGGGCACAAGACTGTGCCAGGGTAAGACCCCCCCCACCCACCCACCCCTCCCCCTCCATACACCACTCCAACCCACACACACACACACCCCCCCAAAACACACACACACACACACACACACACACACACACACACACACACACACACACAACACAACCGCACGCAAAAACCCCCTTCCACACACACTTCCCTGTTCAACGATACATAAATACCCACTCCCCTCCACACACACACATACATCCACACACACACACACACACACACACTTCCATCTCCAATTATACATAAATACCCCCCCCTTCCACACACACACACACACACACGCAGATACACAGACAAAATCCCCCCAAAACACACATCCTCCCTCACACACACACACACGCACATGCAAAAGACCCCCCGCCCCCCTCGTCCCCCTACAACCACACGCAAGGACCCCCCCCCTCCCCTCCCCACACACACACACTATGGTTTTCGTTCAACACCGCTTTGCATGAAACCTCATGTGCCCCCTCTCTCTCTCTCTCTCTCTCTCTCTCTCTCTCTCTCTCTCTCTCTCTCTCTCTCTGTCCAGATGTGAACGAATGTGAGACCGGTGAGCACCAATGCACGGAGTCCCAGATGTGCGTCAACATCCACGGGCGCTACCAGTGTGTGGCCACCAACACATGCCAGGAGCCTTATGTGCAACTGTCAGACAATCTCTCTCTTGGGGGGGGGGGGGGGGGGGGGGGGCAATTATATTTTCCTTCAGGGTCGGCAATTAAATTTTTTTAGTCATAATAATAATAATAGCAAAAAGGTGTCTATGTGTCTCTGCTCGTGTTTCATGTGTTTGGACAGGGCTGTCGGAGCGTGCTGTAAACGCATGGGCCTCGCTCACTTGTCTGACAGTTGCACATAAGGCTCCTGGCATGTGTTGGTGGCCACACACTGGTAGCGCCCGTGGATGTTGACGCACATCTGGGACTCCGTGCATTGGTGCTCACCGGTCTCACATTCGTTCACATCTGGACAGAGAGAGAGAGAGAGAGAGAGAGAGAGACAGAGAGAGAGCGCGAGAGAGAGAGAGAGAGAGAGAGAGAGAGAGAGAGAGAGAGAGAGAGAGAGAGAGAGAGAGAGAGAGAGAGAGAGAGAGAGAGAGAGAGAGAGAGGGGGCACATGAGGTTTCATGCAAAGCGGTGTTGAACGAAAACCATAGTGTGTGTGTGTGGGGAGGGGAGGGGGGGGGTCCTTGCGTGTGGTTGTAGGGGGACGAGGGGGGCGGGGGGTCTTTTGCATGTGCGTGTGTGTGTGTGTGAGGGAGGATGTGTGTTTTGGGGGGATTTTGTCTGTGTATCTGCGTGTGTGTGTGTGTGTGTGTGGAAGGGGGGGGTATTTATGTATAATTGGAGATGGAAGTGTGTGTGTGTGTGTGTGTGTGTGGATGTATGTGTGTGTGTGGAGGGGAGTGGGTATTTATGTATCGTTGAACAGGGAAGTGTGTGTGGAAGGGGGTTTTTGCGTGCGGTTGTGTTTGTGTGTGTGTTTGTGTGTGTGTGTGTGTGTGTGTGGTTTTGGGGGGGGGTAGGTCTTTGCGTGTGGTAGTGGAAAAGAGGCTGTATGGAAGGGGGAGGGGTGGCCCCACCCCCATTACTTCAATTACTTTTTCCATTTATTCGTCCAATTTTCAGGACATTTGGAAAGCAACGGCGATTGTGCAACAAGTGTGGAATTGGTATCAGGTGTTGATCTCGCGTGATACTTCACAGATACATTTGTTTTACATGAGGGGAAAAATATATTGGAGAGAAAAAAACGGCCACTGTAAATATTATTTCAGTAAATCATCCAGATGTAACTTTTCCACGACGCCCTCTGGTGGAGAACTCAAGCAAAGAAAATAGCATCTCTCAGAAAAAAAGGAAAGCCCATTTCTTTCTCAAACACGACATACGTATATACTCACAAATAACCACATGACATCCATTCCTCATCATTCACCCAGTACACATATTACACACATTACACCCAAGCACACCATGAGAAGGTCTGGATTTATACAAGGCTGTTGTTGTTCTTTGTTTAGTACTTTTTTAGTGTTGGTATTTTGTTGCGTAGGGCTATGGCAGAGGGTACAATGCTTCGGCCAAAGCGTGCTGAGTGACGCATCTGTTTCTTCAATGACTTCAGTTATATTTGACTATTTACTACAATTTATTCATAGAGCAGACACCTTTATCCAAGGCAGCTTACAGTGGGTAGGGGTCAGGTCATCTTGTGCTTAGATGCCAGTACCTTATGACTGGGTGTATACTGTACACAGAGAGAGAGAGAGAGAGAGAGAGAGAGAGAGAGAGAATACCACGACTGTTATCTTAACACATTCAGCATTGAACGTTTACCTTTCCGTTGCCGTGGCATCCAGCCGCTGCATCTGCCCGGCGAGCAAGGCGGCGTGCCACGACCTTCCCTTCTCCATCGTCAACCGCTACATGAGCATCACCTCGGAGCGCTCGGTGCCCTCGGACATCTTCCAGATCCAGGCCACCAGCCTGTCGTCTGGCGCCTACAACACCTTCCGTGTTCGCTCCGGGGACGACAACGCAGACTTCTACATCAGGGTGAGCACGGGTTGGCTGGAGCGGGATTGGCCAGCACTGTGATTGGTTGGTTGGTTGGTTGGTTGGTTGTTGTTGTTGTTGTTTGAGATACACAAAGGAACAGTTGGTCAATGGAGTGTATTTATAAAGTTGTTTTCAAGCCATGCAAAGCAATTGCAGGTTATTATGAGTCACGTGCGCGCACGACTGACACACACAGACACACACACACACACACACACACAAACCTAGCCACCCTGTGGTTGCCAGGTCACCTGCTCTATCTATCTGCCCCAAATTTGTCGATTTTATGTTCGACCTTTTTGTAGCGGTTAGCTGCTGCAACACGCCACTCAAAGTGGCAACGTTAGCGTTTAATATTCCTTTAATAATCGGCAAAATCAGAGAGCAGCATGTTAATCACCAGGTGGCTGGTCCCTGAGAGCAAACAGTGCCCCCCTCTGGCAGTCGGCACAAAGACTCACGTCATCCCCTTCCCCTTCCCTTTCCACCTCGCTCTCTTCCCAGCAAATCAACAACATCAGCGCCATGCTGGTGCTGGCCCGCGCCGTGACGGGCCCCAAGGAGTACACACTGGACCTGGAGATGCTGTCCGTCAACCCGCTGCTCAGCTACCAGACCAGCTCCGTGCTCCGCCTCTCCATCCACGTGGGGCCCCACACCTTCTAGAGGGGGAGGAGGAAGGAGGAGGGGGGAGGGGGGGGGGTGGGGGGTGGGGAGGCAGGGGGGAGGAGTCAGAGGCGATGCACCATGAAGATGATGATGATAGTGGTGACGACGTCGAACATTGATGAGCAGGTTTTTACGGAGCAGGTCGGTCGGTGGGAGAGGAGAGTTCTCCATCTCCATGCTCTCCATGCCAACAGTCTTACGTCTTTGTTGTCTGACCCTGCGGCAAACCGGCAGCAGAAGCATGAAGAAGATCTCACGCAGTTTACCGATCCACGTCAGATAACAGCTAGCTCAGCCGAGGATCTATTGTTTTCTTTGTTTCGTTTTTTTTTTTGTCTATTTCATATCTGCCCTATCTTTTAGGATATAGATTTGTTTTTGTTAACTGTTTATTGATGTTGTTGTTGTTGTTGTTGTTGTTGTTGTTGTTGTTGTTGTTTTGGGGTTTAATACTGTGCATCTGTCTGAATTGAAAACGTTGTTCTGTGGTTCATACACACATACGTAGTTTAAACTTTTTCACTCTTGCGTGTGACGTTGCCACGACGCTTTAGGGGAGGAGCCTAACATTGTGGCACAGCCGGAAACCCTTTCACCTCTCTCACGTATTTACGCACACTACTTCAATCGACAGTCACACTTGAAGTTAAAGTTGATCTTTCTGAAGATGGACGCCAGACATTAACCACTCTGATCAGAACCCAGCATGCAGGCCACGTCCCTCAGCCGCGCCAGGGAGACGGAGCTTCCGGTCACGGATATCTTTGAGATTCATGTTCACGTGCTTGTTATTTTTTAAAGATTTGAACCAAATTAAAGCAGTATACATTTCCACATGTTTCTCCTTCCCTTTGTTTTAGATTGGTTGTCTGAGTCTCTGCTCTCTATCTCCTACTACTTACCGGCTGCGACCCTGTTCATTTTCAAGGAGACATTTTCTCTCCGATTCTTATCAGAGGCCCTGCGACCACGTGGCTCGACCCGCTCTGACGGTTCGTCTTTCCGGCAACGGAAACGGTCCCAGTAGCGCAGGTCTACCATGACACGTTCCTTACTGTAACAAGCGGCACACGTCAGTCATGCAACCATTTCACCTTTCCTCTCCTAACCGCTCCTCAAATTGATTCAAATCGACACTGAATCCAAAAAAACGTGACCATTCACAACACAAGACTTGCTATTGTTGTGATGGAGTATTTGTCAAGGTCAAAGTGGGACCAGTGTTACCATGATGGAGGAGACGCAGAGAGCGCAGTAGGATGTGAAGGATCCTAGGGTGTCCTCTAGATAACCTTTCCTCCAGCCTGTGAGTCTCCCCCTGCTGCACACGTGGGGGGAGGGAGGAGAGAGAGAGAGAGAGAGAGAGAGGGAAGAGGGAGAGAGAGAGAGAGAGGGGGAAAGCCCTTATTTTACAGTCCACTGGCGTTTTGACTCCGCCCACTGACACCCACGAATACACTACTACTACACAAACATACAGGCTCCTCCCCTCCATCCCGAGTGATGACTCACACAACACACACACACACCGCACGCACACACTGCTTTTACATAATCAACGATTTTGTGTTTAGCCACCAGGGGGCAGTGGTGGGACACACACACACACACACACTCTCCCAGCAGAGAGCAGACCAGGAATAGTGTTCCAGGCAGAAACCCATTAGGCTGTTCTGTGATCTAATGGACGACTGAGCCTGCACTACCACTTTCCACATATGATGATTACAATAAGGAATAAGAATATATCAGCTGTAGCTAGTAGTACGGCGAGACAGAACATTACCATAGAACAGAAAGCAGTTGCTTCAAAACACAACATCTTGTGTTATGGAGTGAATTGATGTATGAATTATATTAGTACAGTAGCTGTGTCTGTGTGTGTGTGTGTGTGTGTGTGTGTGTGTGTGTGTGTGTGTGTGTGTGTGTGTGTGTGTGTGTGTGTGTGTGTGTTGTGTGTGATAGACAGAGATAGACAGAGAGAGAGAGAGAGAGAGAGAGAGAGAGAGACAGATAGACAGACGACCAGAGACAGAGAGAGACAGATAGAGAAAGACAGAGACAGAGAGAGACAGATAGAGACAGACAGACAGACAGACCGACACAGATAGAGAGAGAGAGAGAGCCAGACACAGACAGAGAAAGACAGAGACAGAGAGAGACAGATATACAGACAGACAGACAGAGACAGATACAGATACAGATACAGAGAGAGAGAGAGAGAGAGAGAGAGCGGGGGGGGGTTAAACAGAAAGAATGAATGGGCGCCATCCCTTGGCATGTTCTGTTGGCACACACAGATAACTTATACACTCTCCCCTTAACAATCAAAGATCAGAGAAGTTTGTTTTAAGCGTGTGTATGTACATACATGTGTCTGCATGTGTGTGTATGTTTGACTGTGTGATCTCTCGCCTCGACTACTGCAACTCTCTCCGGGCTGGACTCCCGGCCTCCGAAATCAAACCCTTACAACGCATCCAGAACGCAGCAGCGCGCGTCTGGCGTTCAACTTACCAAAATTCTCCCATGTAACCCCCCTCTTCCGCGACCTCCACTGGCTCCCAGTCATCGCTCGCATTAGATTCAAGACACTGGTACTGGCCTACATGGCTGTCAGTGGAACCGCCCCTACCTACCTTCAAACATTAGTCAGACTCCACGCCCCAGCTCGAGTGCCCCGCTCAACAACTTCGGCTAGATGACCGGTACCACCTTCACTAAGAACAAGCAACCATCGCTCTGCCAAGTGGCAACTCCTCTTCCCTGTTCTGGCACCACAGTGGTGGAATGAGCTCCCAGCTGACGTCAGGACGGCAGAGTCACTCACCGGCTTCCGCATGAGACTCAGAGAACCACCTGTTCAGAGTTCACCTGGACCCAGAGTTCTGGCAACCTAGCAATTATTAAACTTGTTCTATTAACCTTGAAATTATGAATGCTTGAAACCTGCTCTATTCCTATCTTTATGTACCACAGCGATATATGTTGCTGTCTTTTTGCTGCCAAATGCCCTAAATGTAAATGTAATGTAAATGTAGATGTATGTGTAAAAAGTGTGTGTGTGTGTGTGTGTGTGTGTGTGTGTGCGTGGGCAAGCATGTGTGTGTGTGTGTGTGTGTGTGTGTGCGTGGGCAAGCATGTGTGTGTGTGTGTGTGTGTGTGTGCGTGGGCATGTGTGTGTGTGTTCGTGCCTATGATCAGGGCCGTGTGTGTGTGTGTGTGTGTGTGTGTGTGTGTGCCTATGATCAGGGTCGTGTGTGTGTGTGTGTGTGTGTGTGTGTGTGTGTGTGTGTGTGTGTGAGAGAAGTGCATGTGTTGTTGTGGAGCACCAGTACCCACACACTTGAGTAGGAGGGGCAACAGGAGCGGGTGGCTCTCTGTGCCACCACCTCCAGCCAGCCAGCCAGCAGTGATCTCATTCCTGGGCAAGCTGGCCCTGCAGGCCCCTGGTGGGGGCAGGAAGGAAGTGGCCGCTATGGCTAACAGCAACATGGAGGACGGACGCACGGCCGGTCAGCACGAGCAGCACCCGGCCTCCTTTCGGGGGGGGGGGGGGGGGGGGGGAGAAAGAGCGGGAAAGAGCCGCTTTCATAATGCTTGTTGTGTGTCTGTCAGCGGAATCCCCCCCCCTCCCGGTCACCGCTGTGTTATAAACCCCCCCGCCGCCTCCGCCATGGCAACAACAATACAATCAATGCGTTGCGTTCATCGTGAATGAAGACGAGGGTAGTGGAGGGCCATTGGTGTGCGCCCACGCCACCGTGCATTGTGATTGGTTAATTAATGAGGAGTCCGAGGTGGATGACATAACCCACCTCACCGCCGCGGCTCAAAAGGCCGCTGGTCAGTTGAAGTGTGGAGCAGGCGGGAAACAGGAAATACAACGCTATGTTTTGAGGGGTAATTATCGACGCTATGTATAGTGGGGGGTCATATTCAGCATGTCTTGCAGGTCAACAATGGCACCCTTCACAATATGGAGGGCTCAACATAGAGGTTTACATTCGTAGGATTGCTCCATTTCGGGTTTTTTGAAGGACAATAAGACAAATCTTATTGTTGTGTAAGCTCGACCGCGTTTGACACATTTTGTTGTTGTTGTTATTGTGAAACAAACATGAAGCCTTGTCCACGCCGTGGGCCAACTTGTCTGACACACACAAAATCAGTTGTTGTTAAAATGATGATTGATATGTGTTGTGATTGACCCCACTGTATATAAGATGTATTTGAACCATCAAAAAGCCCCTCTACACTATTGGGGGATCAGCTCATGTGGATGAGTTGCCAATCCGCTTGACTGAACATTTGCTCCATGTTAAGTGGGAAGCTAATTAGCTCATTAGCCCATTAAATGATTAACATATCATCTGTCTAAAATACTATTGGTATGGATAGCGGACAGACTCTCTCTCTGTCTCTGTCTCTGTCTCTGTCTCTGTCTCTCTCTCTCTCGCTCTCTCTCTCCATATATATA
>PIJE02001743.1:70000-80000 GCA_002895965.2 Coryphaenoides rupestris
TTCTAATTAACATAATAAACTAAAGAGTTTAGTTTATTATGCTGCCATTATGTCTGTCCATTACACTTTTTCCCATCCCTGGAATGATCCATCCTAATGATGGTGTTCCCTTGCCCTTAAAGGGCCCCTATTTTACCACCAGGTGTGAGTGTGATTAGCCATTACAAGCTGTTTCAAAATTGTCATGTGACTAGAATTGTCGTTGTCACATAGTGACATCACAAGTGGGAGCATCCACCTCGTATGTATGATGGATAGATAAGCGGACCAGTTGGTACAATCCACTGGGTAGGCTGGTGGACAGATCTAGTCATCACACATCTGGGTGGACACTCCCACTTGTGATGTCACTATGTGACAATGACAATATTAGTCACATGACTATTTTGAAACAGCTTCTAATGGCGAGTCACACTCACACCTGATGGTAAAGTAGGGGCCCTTAGGAAGGCTTAGGTTTAGTGGGCATTGTTTCATGTGGTCTGTGTGGGCTTTTAACCTGCAAGGCTACTCAAATAAAATGCACTTGACTTGACTTGGTGTCTGGTGCTTGGCTGTGACTGACTGGCCCTGTGCTGGTGTGAGGCATCAGCTAAGTGATCCATTTCCATAACTGACAGTTGTGATAATATTCTGGACATGGCTTCATCATAAGAGTTTGGGTGACTTGGTTTGAATCTGAAATGCTGTGATGTTGTACCCCTTTAGAATACCAATAGATAACACAGGTGACATGGCTTACATTATTGTCTTTCCTTGAAATTATCAAAAATATATCAATATAAAGTAGCCTACCTAACAATTAGTTTTGCAAGCATGTGACCCATTCGAGCCTTGATTTTGTATAATAATACAACCTATATAAACGAATGACCATTGTATTCCACTAAGTCTGTATTCCCAAGAATTGAGACTTGCGTGTGTGTTGAAATGCAAACCAAGGTTCTCATTTTAAGATGTTTCCACTTTAGCTATTTGTAGTACTTATAATGTCAAAATAATTGTGTCTATCTAATTCATTCTATAGACCTGCGTCTCCTCCCCCTTGCTACTCTAAACACTCGTTTATTGGATCTGCAGCATGTAATTCAATGCAAACAGACAATGCATGTAGTTATAAGGTATACGACACTCTCTCAAGATACCTCCTACCATACCTTATATATACCTCATAATTATTATATACAGTATATATATGATAATATTGTTATATATGACTAATTATACCATCTTGTGCATGCTCTGTGTTACCTTTAAACTGTTTTGTCTAGACTATGTCTAAAAGTAGGCTTGCACACAACCGTAGAGTATAGTCTATCACATTTATTTTAAACTAAAAGTGGAAACAGGAGTCTATAAATAGCTCGGCCGGGGCTGATTGGGGGGGGCGCGCTTCACAATCCGTGACGTCAGCCGCGGGTAAGAGCTATTTATAGGCACGGTGCGTTTTCTATCACGTGACACTGGCAGTGGATTAAATGCGCAATAACAGCAGCAGCGGCAGCAGCAGTAGCAACAGCACAGACACAAGGTTTATTATGGAGCTCATCAATACACGGCAACATTTTCTATTTTCACAGTATTTTGTTGCCTATTGATCACCAATTCCTTCATTTGGGTGGGAGGAATTTTGTTGTTGTTGTTGTTGTTGCTCAAGACAGTAATGTGAGCAACATGTGGTGCACAAATAGCCTCGGCTGTAAAATAAGGGGTTTATCAAATGAATGGGAGTGCATTGATTATGGTTAAACCCGTCAGTATAGCCCACAGCACACCATTCAAGCCTGCGATCCAGGACTGTATTTGATTCGCTTATAAAAAGCTATAAACTGTAATATAATTGCGTGGTTTTCATGTAAGACATGCATGGGTGAAAAGGAATAGCCTATTCATTCATCACGTTTACAAGCACTATGCAGCATAATGGATTCCAAATCCACAAGCGCGTCCTTATAATAATAATAATAATAATAATAATAATAATAATAATTATAATAAAACCACTTTTCCACTGATGTCCATCAATTACATAACCGAACATACAGCACAAAGTACAAAAAATTGGAAAGTCTACCCATATGCCAGACATAGCCTTCGTATAAACACACAAAGATCCTGTTTCGTATGCATTTCAATGCTCTCCACCACCCCCTCCCTTCCCTTTCCCCTTCCCCTCCCCCCAACCCCCACCCCCCCAGCCCCTCCTCCTCCCTCCCTCCCCCCTCTGTAGGCTCCGCCCCCTACACGGTTTTGTCCAAATCGGGCTTTTTGCGTCGCCGGAGCTCCCGACTCCAGACCGACGTCATCAGCGAGTAAGAGAGGGGAGAGCTGACGTCGGGAGAGATCCGCTGAAAGGGAGGGAGGGAGGGAGGGAGGGGGCCGGGCTGGAGGAGAGAGACTTGATATGATACATCACTCCCCACCCCCCTCCCAACCCCTTGCCCCCCCTCCTCCCTTTTACGTCGGTGTTTGGTGCGTTGGGGGCCCCCCTATATAAGAGTCCCAGGCTATATAAGATACCGGCGAGCAGAGTCCCTCAGTCAGATGTGCGGGCGGCGGACTCTTTACAGCGCGGCTCAGAGACGAGACGGCTCCCACGGCCGCCGCACCAGCAGCACCAGCAGCACCACCAGCACCACCAGCAGCACTCTCTTTTACTGGGGGACAGACACCCAACAGCCGGCCACCACCAGCAGCAGCAGCAGCACCACCACCACTCTCTCTCTGACCGGGGGACAGACACCCAGCAGCCGGCCACCAGCAGCACCAGCACCTGCACCTGCACCTGAGGCTGGAGGAGCTGTGGAGGAGCTGTAGACCAACGAGGACAGAAGATAGAGGGACAAGAGAAGGTTTTATAAGACCTTACTCGACTCAAAAGCAATGAAAGTCCAGTAAGACTTTACTCCACGCAAGGTCTCTTCTACCACATCTCCCGGAGACAGTGAGCAGGACAGACCTCCTCCTCCTCCTCCTCCTCCTCCTCCACCTCCGACGACGACGACAGAAGCCCGGTTCACTGAACTTCCCTGAACACCTCCGAGGGGATCTCTCCACGATGTACCGCTCGACCAAAGGAGCGTCCAAGGCGCGCCGGGACCAGATCAACGCGGAGATCCGGAACCTGAAGGACCTGTTGCCCATCACCGAGGCCGACAAGGCACGGCTGTCCTACTTGCACATCATGTCCCTGGCGTGCATGTACACCAGAAAATCCGTCTTCTTCAGCGAGGGTGAGCTTGCTCATATTTCACAACACTAACCTGTTGTCGATGGGTTGTTGTTGTTGTTGTTGTTGTTGTTGTTGTTGTTTTTGCCGCACGTTAAGGAGACATCGTTTTTGTCTCTCCACGTCGCACCCGTTCTCTCTTTTTACGCAGTTGCTGTACCGTGTATACGCGTACAGAATCAACAAGTGTTTGCATTTATAAACGCGCGCAAATGCGTCGTGTGTGTGTGTGCGTGCGTGTGTGTGTGTGTGTGTGTGTGTTATCTGATGGGAGAAGGAAAAAAACACGAAACACCTTCTGTGGACGCTGGTGATGGACACATTTAAACGCTGATGGTCAGAACGAGGGTCCATTCGAGCGGTGAAAGGCTCTTGGCCGCTCGCTGTCCAGTGCTGAAACGCTCCAGCGCCGAGGAGACGCGCAGAGCCTCTCTCCATGGTGCTGAGGACAGGATAGACAGGAGGCTCCCGTGTTTAGTGGCTTGTGTTGAATTTGACATGAAATCATCATCATAATAATAATGATATGTATATATAGACCGTGTATATTAAATTTTTGTGTCAATCTCTCAATATCTTTCAGAATCGGGAACTGCCATGAGCCTCGAGGAGAGCGCGAGGTTTCTGTCTTTCCAAGAGCTCTCTGAGTTGGTGCAGGCGCTGCCCGGCTTCCTGATGCTGGTGAGCGGGGAAGGCAAGCTGCTGTACCTCTCGGACAGCGTGTCCGAGCACCTGGGTCACTCCATGGTAAGACCGAATGGACTGCTGGTGCTTTCTGCTGCTGTGTTGTTATTATTTCATTGTTTCAACCAACAGTGTGTTACGCGCCGTTGTGCCGTGTGGGAATTTAATGGCGCTCGTTTCGCCTTTCCCTCTTCTTCAGGTGGACCTCGTTGCGCAGGGAGACAGTGTCTACGACATCATCGAGTCTTCGGATCACTTCGTCATGAGGAATAACCTCACCAACGTCTCTTCCCCCGATCAAGGTAAGCCTAAAGGAATATTTAAAAAGGGACATTGTATTCCTATCCTCGGTTCAAGACGTGTCATTGATGTAGATTCTCCTCACTGAGAAACCTTTTGCCCTCCTGCCCGGCAGACCGTCTTTTCCGCTGTCGCTTCAACACCTCCAAGTCTGTTCGCCGGCAAAGCGCGGGCAACAAGCTGGTTCTGATCCGCGCCCGCTGCCTGGCCGTGCCCCCCACCTCCTCCACCGCCACCACCACCGCCGCCGCCGCCGCCACCGCCACTGCCACTGCCACCGCCACCGCCACCGCCACCTCTTCCACCTCCTCCACCACCTCCTCCTACTGGACCTCCAACCCCGTCTGGGTGTGCTTCTGCTCCCCGCTGGAGCCCCACCCGGCCCGCTCCGGCGGGGTGGGGTCCGGGCTGACCGAGCTGACCGCCGCCCCGCAAGCCCAGCCGCCCCACCCCCACCCGCAACCCCACCCCCACCCCCACCCCAACCGCAACCCCACCCCCAACCCCACCCCGCCGAGGGCAACTTCTTCCTGGCCTGCTTCTACTCTCTGCACAGCCGGGACATGCGGCTGCAGGACGCCCAGGACAGGTGAGGTGGTGCTGTCTCCCGCCCCCCCCCCCACTACACCCCTACCCCTCCCCCACCTCTCCCCACCCCCCCCCATCCCCTGCACCCACCCTCCCCCACAACCTCCTGCGTCACTTTCCCGGTAAAAATATTCCATTGAATGTGTCAACATCATCTGTTACCGCTACAGAGAGTGTCACCTGTACATGAAACACACACAGGCGTTTAACAAGTCTTTTCTCTCTCTCTCTCTCTGTGTCTCTCGCCCACGCAGTGTGACCACCTACCTGGGCTTGGATGTGGCAACACTTCGCTCGCGCTCCTGGTACAGTCTCCTGCACCCCCAGGATCTGTCGCACGCCTCGGCACAGCACCGCAGCCTACGTGAGTGGAGCCCACCGCTAGCCACACGCTAACAACAAACAAACAAACAACAACAACAACAACAATGAGCGTCGTGCTTTAGCGATCGCTCACGCAGATACTAACACACGCTCACACACACACACACACACACACACACACACACACACACACACACACACGTGCCCACGCACACACAGCCCAGCCCATTCCAGCTGGCATGGGCACGGGCCGATGCTGGCGGGGGTGGCTGATGATTAATTGGGATTACTGCGTGATGTCAGCCTGCTTCATACTAATCCTCCTCCTCTTCCTCCTCCTCCTCTAACCCCACAGTGAGAGAGGGAGGCGAGGGCAGAGCAGAGATGGTTGTGCGTGTGCAGGCGGAGGAGCATGCGTGGGTCTGGCTCTACATGGTGCTGCAGCTGGAGGCTGGGGACACCCCCATCAGCAGCAACAACTACGTCATCAGGTAAACCGCCTACTCCTCCTCCTCCTCCTCCTCCTCTTCCTCCTCCTCCTCCTCCTCCTTTAACACGAAGCGGGAACACACACTCATACACTCATAAGCTTGGAGAGCGTTGCTGCACAGAAATGTTGCCCAGTCTAACCATCTGTTGTTGTGGTTCCTCTCTCTCTCTCTCTCTCTCTCTCTCTCTCTCTCTCTCTCTCTCTCTCTCTGTGTGTTCTGCAGTGAGGCGGAGGCGTGGTCAGTACGACAGCAGCTCAGCTCAGAGCACACCCAGCTCAGCCTGGTCCTGAGCACCGGCACCTCCCAGCCGGAGGGCCTCAGCTTGCAGTCCCCGGAGACCCTGTCCAGCCCCGACCAAGTGTTCACCCCGGGCAGCAGTGGCCTCTCGGGCCAGTCCTTCGACTTCAGCACAGGCTGGCTGCAGCGTGGGCTCCTCCGACGAGCCGGGAGGCAGCGCCGCCGAACCCATGCAGCTGGGCGAGGCCGACCCCCGCTCCAGCCTCTCGTCCCTGGAGGAGGACAGCTTCTTCCAGCACACCGCCGCCGCCGCCGCCACCGCCGGCCCGGAGCCCAGCCCCTCGGCCTCCCCCACCCCCGTCACCATCACCACGGTGACCGACTTGGACTTCCTGGCGCAGAACATCCTCCTGCCCTCGGCCTTCCAGATGGACACCCCGCTGCCTGCCCTCCCCCTGCCGCTGCCCCCCATCCCCTCCCCCCCTCAGGCGCAGGAGACCAAGGAGTTTGTGTGCACGCCCCCCTACACCCCCGGGCTGGGCGGGGCCGGCTTCCTGTTCGGCGACCCCCTCTTCAGCTTCGACCCGACGGGCACCACCACCCCGCCGCTGACCTCCGCCTCCACCTCCCTGGCGCCGTCCGCCTCGGGCCCCACGGCCCCCACGGGCGGCTCCTCCGGTTCCCCTCCCCCCAACACCACCACTACCACCACCCCCACCACCACCCTGTCCACCAAGCTGCCCCTGGCCATGCCACTGCCCTCCAGCGAGCTGCTCTTCCCCGTGGAGCCCTGCAACGCCGCCCTCTACGAGAAGCTGCCCCCCACCCCCGACAGCCCCGGGGACGGCGACTGCACCGTGATGACCCTGCCCGAGGTACGGGGCCCGCTGTACGTGGACGTCCCCCTGGGGCCCCTGCAGTACCCCCCCGATGGCCTCCTGACCCCCGAGGCCTCGCCCGGCAAGCAGTCCGGCCTGGCCTTCTTCTCCCTGGAGAGGGAGCGAGAGAAGGAGCGACTTGAGATCTCCCTGCTGGCGCGCCACATCAGCACCCTGGCCGAGGGCTTCTACCTGGACCCCCTGCTGTCCAAGCTCTCCCCTCCCTCCATGTCGCCCTCCTCCTGCCCCCCCTCCCCCATCCTGGACGCCGCCGAGCCCGACTCGGCCCACGCGCTCGGGGAGCTGTACCCCATCAAGGTGTGGCGGGGACTGGACGTGCCCATGTTCCTGGACGACGATGAATCTCTGTTTGAAGAGAGCATCCTAGAGACCCTGATCCAAGACTTCACCACCGCCCCGCCTCTCTCCCCCAGCCTGTGTTCCGTGCCCCTGCGCTCCCCCTCCCCTACGCCCTCCACACCCGCCTCTCCGCTACCCCACCCCACCGTGTGCTGGCACCAAACC
The DNA here is from genome assembly GCA_002895965.2 of Coryphaenoides rupestris. Lineage (NCBI taxonomy): Eukaryota > Metazoa > Chordata > Actinopteri > Gadiformes > Macrouridae > Coryphaenoides > Coryphaenoides rupestris. The sequence goes on from PIJE02001743.1 coordinate 77,257, forward strand.
CCCTCCTTCGAGGGGGCGGGCCACTTCTGTAGCGTCCAATCGGCGCACCCTAACTCCGCTGCCGGCGGGTTGATACCGACGCCGGAGGGGGAGGGGTCGGACTTCGAGGAGCCGATGGAGATCGAGGTGATGTCATCTCCGCTGCCCTCCTGCTCCTCCATCCCAGCCTCGCCTCCCCTGATGCTCACCGCCTCCCCCCTGGCCTCCACCCCCTACTCCTCCTCGCCCATCGCCTCGCCGGCACCGGCCGTGTCCTGCACCCAGTCCCTCCTGGAGGAGCTGGCTGTCCTGGAACCCATGTTTGGGGCAGGTGCCTCGATCGCCCCTGGCTTAGGGCAACAACCTGAGTTGTATCAACTCCAGTGTCACCCATCGCCGCAGTGCTTCCACCAAGGTAAGAGAAGCTCCATCAGCCCAGTCTGACAGATTACACATTACACATTACAGACGGTTCCCTTCAAGGCTAACAATGCTAACTTCTTCTTCTTCTTCCTTTTTTGTCTTTCAGATGGGAGTGGAAGTGTTTCTCCGTTCTAAAATAAGTCTGTGACTTACTTCATTAAGTATGGCATATTGTCATATTTTGTGGAGACACCTTTTACTGAAAAGTAAAAAATAATTAAGTGTATAAATATACATAATGTATATACAACTTAAGGACTTTAACTCCTTCATGTCTCTGAGAACAAAGATGAGCTTTTTTTGTTCGAGTCAGTATTCTGTGTATTAATACGACATTAACGTGGCGTTGCCTCCGCGTGGGCCCATAACTGACTGAGTTTTGGGCGCACGCGGTACTTTCCAGCTTTTTCCTGTCATGCGAGCTTCAGATATCAGAGACAGAGAAACTCCTCTGAACTCGTAAGCGCTGTTTAACTTTAACTGGACGCGCATTTGTATTCACTCGTAGTGAAAAAAAAAAAAGTGAGAAAAAAAACCTGTTGTGAACAAAGACCTACAAAAAAAACCTACATTTCTTGCTAGCTCAGTAGGGGGAATGACGTATAGCGACGATGCCTGACATACAGCCACGCAAACGCAAACCTCAAGTGTACTGGACACACGTTTACAGATTCTCCGACACACTTTGGGGTTCCGGACCATGATCAAACAAACAAGACTCGCATTATACAGTTTGACGCCCTTTCATGGCGTCTATCAAAATTCTCAGAGCCATTTCTGCTCTGAATCAGAATCTTTCTGTACTCGAAAAACACACCTGCAAACAAAAACCGGACAAAAAACGGAGAATCAACCCAACAGCCAATACACTCTGAGGCTTGAGTTTGCTGCCGCTGCGCAGACCTTTAACGTTCCATATGTATGTCCATCTTAAAGCCTTGTGTATCAATAGTGACGTGCAAAGAAACAATCAAAGAAACAAAAAACGCTACGAAACATCCGTAGAAGCATGTGAAGATCCGCGGCTGCACTTTGCTTTGACGGATCGCAACCGGAGTCATGTCAGAACCAGGTGACCCCCCCCGACCCCAGCCAGGGGCCTCCCCGGAGGCTCCAGGACAGGTGACAGGTGACTGGTGGGGACACGGGGCTGGATATTCTTGCAGCATCAATATTTGCAATGCTGGCAGCTTATAGCGGCCCCCTTCTTGTCCCCGACCGGACCGGGGGACGGTCACCTGGTGAACTCTGAACTCTCTCGCTCTCTCTTCTCTTTATCCACGTCGGTTCACCGATGGACACGAGGCATCGACGCTCCTCTGGAGTGTGGTGTGTATAGTCTGAGGTACACAAGTTGACTATGTGAATGAGTGATTCTTCTTTTTTGAGAGGGGTTAGACTACGAAAAAGTTTTGTTTTAAAAAATGAAATTCGGGAAAGGGTGCAATTTGTATTCAGTTTCCAAGCGACACGAGTTGAGAATGGTACTATTCCCATTGGTGTCGACGCGCTCACGTAGAATTGTCTACGGTCAAGTAAAGGATTGATTCCTACGTTCTAGCTATTAAAGGCTAAATTATTATTATATGTGTAAGATTATTACATTGTTTGTGTGATATTTCAAAAAGAGATATGTTAATGCTTATGCATTATCTGTGGACAAAGGTTTATTTTGGGAAAGGTTGTACACATTTGTACATTTATATGAAATACCGTTCTGTATTATGTATATATATATAGCCTATATATATATATACATATATGAGAGACATTTTTATGGCATAAGATTGAATATATATACACATGGTATCTTAGCGATGAATGGACATTGTGGATCAGTGTTCTCTCGTGTTGCTTATAAGTGTATTTGGTTGTCATACAAATGCATTTATATTAAAGTGCACTTAATGCTACTGACGTGCCTGTGTCGTCACTGCCAGCCCCCCCCCTGCTGGGCTCATCCCCCTCCCTGCTCCGACATCATCACCAGCCTCCATCGTCATCGCCCGCCCTGCCGCCTTCTGTCCTCCTCCCTCTCTCCCTGCCTCCCTCCCTCCTCTTTCTCTCTCTTTCTCTCTCCCTCCCTCCCTCCCTCCCGCTCTCCCTCCCTCCCTCCCTCTCTTTCTCTCTCTCCCCCTCCCTCCCTCCCTCCCTCCCTTCCATTTCTTCCCCCGGAGCGCGCTCCGCTCAGCAACAGCCCTGACGCACACGCATGATGAGACAAGAATCAGACACCTTCTGAGTCACAGTGACGCACATACTCCCGGCCTGCTGGTGCGCATGCGTGTACAGGCGAGGCGGGCACGGCACACACACACACACCACACACACACACACAATTG
>PIJE02001743.1:85000-97506 GCA_002895965.2 Coryphaenoides rupestris
TCACAAATACTATTATTAGTTTACATGATGATCGGTTGTTTCCGTGAACGGCCAAATGAGGCTGCCGCAAGGAATTGTGGGACAGCACCATCTCCTTTCCTTTCGTAAAGGATGGTCCAGTTACCCTACGCTAAAGGAGGCATGGAAGGAAGCATTGCACCTTTCCTAAGCATGTAGAGAATTCGAACTGCTCTTATCGTGGCTGCTAGGAACCTTCCCAAAAGACTTTCCGACGCGCAGCCCTGGTGTAGTTGCTAATTGTGTTGCGCTTAAATGTTTCCCCGCCCAGGGAACGCAGATTAGCCATCTAGCAAAGCCTGGCCCAACACATCGACGACAGGCTCCATTGACTGCACCCAACGCTGACTCCAGAAGATATATAGTGGATATATATATAATGGAAGTGAATGTATTTCTGCCCACATGTGGAAGCGTAATGCAGGCTGCTCACCAACATGGCAACCGGTGGCAGAGTGTCTGCACTCACATGACAGCTCATTTTGGTCCATGCAGACCAACTGCACAGCAAATAATAGACAAGAGTTGTGGTGAAGGTATGAATCGCAAATGGAGCAAAATATCACACACAAAGAAAAATACAAAAAGGTAAAAGTAAACTTCTGAAAAGTGTCCAAATGTGCAAGGCTCCGTGCAGCAGCTGAGCTTAACTGCAGGTAACTACTGCTCTATTTTTGCAAATTTTTTTGTTTGGCCTCATGTTCTGTTTCACAAAACTCACAATTTATTTGAGATCGACAAGGATATGGAATATCCAGCCTTCATTCTCTTGTTCAGGTAACAGACAAAGAGTTGTACCTCCAAGGGACTAAGATTTGCCTCATGCCTGGTTTTTGCACTTTTATTAGAAGGATATAATCAAGGTTTCATGATTGAAATGAGCATGCATGACATAGGCTATGCCTCCTTGTAATGGACCCCACAACAGCCACAGCAACCCCCCAAGAAATTGTTCTAACATCCAAGACTCTGGTGAAACAACAGGGCCTGTTAAATGAACTAATGTAAGGGAGACAGAATTAATCAGCAAATTAATTAATCTGAAGTACACCAACACACACACGAACACACACACACACACACACACACACACAACACACACACACACCACCGCCTCCGTCTAGCTCCACACTGCTAGAATACCAATGACCCAGGCAGTCAATCAATCAATCAGGGCCTTCCCCGAGCTCTGACAATATGTGCACACATTCATGAGCAGGGAAGGTCTGCGGATGAGAGTGTATACTTTGTGTGTGTGTGTGTGCATGTGTGTGTTTGTGTATTATTCCATGAACGCATGTGTGTGTGTTTTGTGCGTGCATGCGCTCGTGCGTGTGCGTGTGTGTGTATTTCTGTGTGTGTATTTCTGTGTGTGTGTGTGTGTGGCGTTTCCTGTGAGTATGTGCGCAAATGCCTGCAGTGGTATGCTGTCAGCATATGGTATGAGGTCCTTGACAGTTATTCCAGGGGAATGCGCGGGGCCCGGTTGTTGTCGTGCGTGTGTGCGTTGCAAATGTGTGTGTGTGTGCATGTGTGTGTGTGCGTGTTCTGGCCAGGCTGTGACAGAATGCTTGTTTGTGCCTAAAGCTAGAGGGACCAAGTGATGAATGAGACCCCCCTCCCCCTCTCTCTCTCCTCTCTCTCTCTCCCCCCTACTCCCACCTCTCTCTCACCCCCCCCCTACCAGACCTACCAATGCAAAAAGCAAAATGGATGGGTGACATTACGTCAACACTCTCTCCCTCTCTTTCCTACTCTCTCGCCCGGGTTTTTCCTCCCCAGCACCACTCACCAGCGGTGGCTAATAAGGAATCTAATTACTAATGCCGGAGACGGGGACATTTCTTTAACTGACTGACCTTCGGAGGCCATTTTGCCCAAAGGCAACGACACTGATTGAAACGTTCATTTCAGAAACGAGAAGGAGAAAAAGGCCCAGGCAGACAGGCAGGCGGGCAGGCGGACAGGCTGATAGGCAGAGCGAGAGAGAGACATACTGACAGAGGGGAGAGAGAGACAGATACACAGAGAGTGACAGAGAAAATGGGGAGGGAGGGGGAGAGAGAGAGAGAGAGAGAGAGAGAGGGAAATGGAGATCAAGAGGCAAAAAAGCAATGAGGAGACGGCAAGAAAGACAGAGAGCGAGAGAGCCAGTAACAGACACAGTGAGAGAGGGCTTCTTTCTTCTTCTTCTTCTCCTCTCTGGTGTAATGCACTTGTGGGCCCCCATGCAGGGCCGCACACAGCAGTGCCTACCATCACACACACACACACACACATGCCGCAGGGCCGCACACACACACACATGACTAAGAGACAGACAGACAGACACACACACATAGCACTAACAATAGTAACTGAGGATAGGAGAGTCATGTGCCCCTTAGATAACGAGGAGGAGGAGAAGACGTCTGTTTGAAGCTCATCGGAAGGGAAACTTCGCTGAACATCACCTCTACTAAAAAGAACTAACGGGGGAACAAAAGAAAGAAAGACATTCTGTGGCATGAGGGGGGGGGTGGGTGGTTGGGTGGGGGGCGTGGTTTAGCATTAGCTGGTGAAACAATGGGGGTGTGGTTTAGCGTCGGCAAGGTGAACGTGATTATAACTTTATACTACGTATATTGACACGTGTTTACTCTCCCCACAGTAGGAGGCTGAGTACGGACGGGACTGACAGGACCAGACACGAGGCAGACTCCGGAACTCTAAACGCTGACTAGACGAACATTATTACTATTGTTATTTATCCATTTGTAAGGCAAAGTGTGATCCTTTTTTGTAATTGAAAACCAATATTCCGTGTCAGCTCGACGACCGACTATCCTTCCCGGTCAAGGACCCCGGACTAAGTCACGGACGTGGCATTGTGGCAAGGAGCTACAATGCCACGTCCGAGGCTTACGGTGCGTTCCATTTATACTCGGAAGTTGGAATTTCCGAGTTCCAAGTCTGAAGTCGGATTTCCAACTCCGAAAGTCGGACGAATATCACAACCCCCGACAGTATACTACAGTATAGTATAGTACAATATACTGTTTTGAGCACTTCTGTCTATTTGTGTCTCATTAAATCAGTCGTACACACGGTACTTCGACCTGTGTGCAAAATGCCGCATAATGCGTTATGGACTGGTAAAACAAGGCGTCCATCTTGGTTTTTTTCCGACTCAACTCGGGCGTGATACTTCCGACGTAAATGGAACGCACCGTTAGTATAGCTCATGCATCAGTCGAATCACGCTCATCCCCTACAGCTGCGTCAATCTCAGGCAATTTGCCGCTCCATCCCCCTTGTTTCACCTGCCGACGCCAACATCTAATGAAAAGCATGGAGGGCGAACACCTGATGAATGGTGAAGGTTAGCCGCGCCCCCCTCGTCTCTGCGGCACCATCGCTTCGTTGGGCGGCTAGGAGGGCTAGCCGCGGGTTAGCGTGTATCCACTAAATAACCACTCTGAGCGCAGTGCTGTGCAGTGCCGTGCTGCAATCATTTTTTCCGCAAATGTGATGCAAATTACAATTTCTACCTAATGAAATGAGAACCGGCTTCAGTCCCTGGAGCCAACCCAAGCCCAACCCACAAAACACCCACCCCCGGCTTCAACCTATATATATATATGTATATTCAGCTCCTCTCACTCTCTATCCACCCCCCCCCCCCCTCTCTCTTTCCCCCTCCCCCCCCGCCCACATACATACACACACACACACACGCCTATATTCTCCCCAGCAAATATTCACCTCCAATCACTCTCTACAACACACACACACACACACACACACACACACACCCTCTCCCTCCCCCTGTCACACACTCACATTCGTATTAATAGTAGTTCCCCCCCCAGCCACCGCACAACATCCCATAAAACAACAGAGCCTGGGTAAACAGGGGTGGTGGTGGGGGAGATGGGACACGGGCGGGGGGGGAAACACAAGGGGGGATTCTAATTAAATATGGATTAATATTAGGCTGTGATGTTCGCCGCCATGACTCAAAGCAAACCCCCGGGCCACTGACTAGCGATGCCGGAGCACCACCAGCCAGCCAGCCAGCCAGCCAGCCAGCCAGCCAGCCTGCCTGCCTGCTCTGGTGCCTTCTGCTCCACTCTCTGGCAGATAACACCCCCCCTACGCACACGCACACATGGGCACACACACACACACACACACACACACACACACACACACAGCCTGGACTTGAGAAGGCTACCACACAATGGCATGACAGGTCCTTCCTGTCCAGCAGAGATAATTCTGCTAAAAGAGTCTTTAAGCACAGAGAGCGAGAGAGAGAGGGAGAGCGAGTCCGAGAGAGAGAGGGCGAGAGAGCGAGAGAGAAATATGGGGGAGATGGGGAGGGGAGATAAGAGAGATAGAGACATGTAACACGGGCAGAAGAAAAACACTTAAGATGGACGATTGCGAGGGCCTCACAATGGACTCTCCGTTCTGCTGACAAATGTTCTTTTAACTGGAGAGAGAGAGAGAGAGAGAGAGAGAGAGAGAGAGAGAGAGAGAGAGAGAGAGAGAGAGAGAGAGAGAGAGAGAGAGAAGATAGGAGCAGCGTATTGGCGGGGAGAGTGTCCGGAGACCCCAGAGATAACACCCGTGTATATAGATGGCCTCGTAATGCAGGTTGAGAGAGAGGGGGGGAATGGGGGGGGGGGGGAACATTTATGCACCCGAGGCAAAAGGTGTTCTGCAGGAAGCTTCCGGGCATCGTGGAGTCTCAGACACAGCGGAGAGGAGTGGAGGATTGGAGGAGTTCCACCGAGCGTAAGCCACAGCGGTGGTGGTGGTGGTGGTGGTGGTGGGTCTCGGTGGGGTAGTGGCAGTCTGTTCGATGACAACAACAACAACAAAAAAAGAGAAGTGGCCGTGGCTCACGAAAGCTGGCCGGCCATGAAAGTGAAAGATTGGGTTGGCTAAGGGCTCGCTCAACGTCCCCCACCACCACCACCACCACCACCACCACCACCACCACCACATCGCCTTCAGGCTCTGGAGCGCCGACGCTCCCCTTTGCCAAAATACACCCGACTGCTACCCATCTGAACATCTACCCACCCCCCGGGTAGGCCAGCCAGATGGACGGATAGATTCATAGATAAATATCTCTCTCTCTCTCTCTCTTTTGAAATTGCTGCAACTCGACGGGGTCCTCTGTACTGGTTCTTAATGCCCGCCCGCCCAGCCGGCCTGCCTCCTTCCCTCCCATCCCCCCTTTTTCCCTCCCTTCCCTCCTTCCTTCCTTCCCACTCACTCCCTCCCTCCATCCCTCCATCCCTCCCTCCCCGCCCTCAGTCTTCAAAGACTTATGGGCTAACGTGGGCGACGCGATTCATGCTAATCTCATGTCGACGTTGCGCGGCAGTAAGCGGGCGTGGCGGGGAATCGCTGCGCCCTGGTGCATTCCAGCTGATATTAGTTCTAATTAAAAAAAGGAGCAATTAGGCAATTCATATTTAAATCAGTGCACTGCCCATTTTTATTTGACCCCTTTCATGTTATTCTCTGCAGGCCGTGTGCATGTGTGTGTGTGTGTGTGTGTGTGTGTGTGTGTGTGTGTGTGTGTGTGTGTGTGTGTGTGTGTGCATTTGTGTGCGCGTGTGTGACAGGCCAGTGTATGCTAATGTGATTGGCCTTTCAGCTTCACCAACTCTTTTTAACAAGATATGGCTCTGGCATGAGAGACGGATGGGAAAGGGGTGGGGGAGTCAACTCGATGGGATGGAGAAGAAAGGTGACAGCAGTGACAGGAGAGAGAAAGAGTGGGAGTGAGACTCTGAGAGAGTTCGGCGCAGAGAGAGAGAGAGAGAGAGGAGAGAGAGAGAGAGAGACAGAGAGAGACTGTAAGAGAGAGTGTAAGAGAGAGACTGCAAGACAGACAGCCTATAGGTGTGCTTAAATGCTCGGCATGTGGCCAGCAATCATTATCAGTATTTGAACAACGAAAGTGTTAGTTTGACCACGGCGAGCGCTGAGCTGGTAAATGGAAGAATCGAAGGTAAACAACTGAAGGCCATAGGAAGTGCTTATAAATATCGGCGAGTGTGTGTGTGTGTGTGTGTGTGTGTGTGTGTGTGTGTGTGTGGTGGTGTGTGGTGGTGTGTGTGTGTGTGCCGAGCGCTGCGATGTGTGAACGCGGACGCACCCATTGGCCTCCTGCGACCGACGTCGGAACCTAATTCCGATCTGACAAGCGCATTGGGAGGAAAGGTGAATATATGCGCATATTAGGTTGCCACGGACTGCTGACTGCGAGGAACCTGCGTTGGCTGGTTGTGCACGTAGCCGCAGGTGTCTCTGGCCGAGGCGATGGAGGAGGTGGTGGGGGGGCGGCGATGGAGGAGGAAAAAGCAGAGAGAGTGCGAGACAGGGATGGAAATGGCGAAAGAGAGAGCCAGAGGGAGAGAGAGATAGCGGGAGATGAGACAGCCGAGAGAGACGGAAGTGTGGGGCCAAGAGGAGCGAATCCGTTCACAGGAGAGTCTGTGCTACAAGACGCAGATATCCCTTGTGGGGGGGGGCGGGGTTGGCGTTAAGGTGACGCGACAGATGGTTTGTTACACGGAACCATCTGGAAAGACGTCTTTCGAAGCAGTTTGGAAATGAGGGCGGGCACTTTCGTAAAAAAAAAATTCTTGGCAGGTGATTGGACGAACCATCTGTCCATCACGACGACCGTAAGCCGCCAGTCGTTCCTCGCGGGGCGCCGATTGGTCCGACCCACAGGCGGATAAACTTTGAGCCTGGCCGGGCGCGTTCTCGCGTGAATGTGAAGTTGAGAATTCCCGCTGACCGGCAGGGTAACGTGGGAGGGCCTGCAGCCAGGATTAATCACCCCTTGGCACCAAAGGACTCTGGAAACGTTTTTCCCCAGGGCCGGGAGGGGGGAGGGAGGGAAGAGTTAGGCGGGAAACAGGGGGCAAGGGAGGAGGCAAGGTTAATTAAACGCTTGCGTGTGAAACACACTTTTTCATTAGCTCCATTAGCGTGTTCATTTACACTCTGCAGGTTTCTCTCCTCTCCCCCACCGCGCCCCCGGCTAACACCTATCGCCACGGCATCGTGCAGCTGGCTCGCTTCAACGGCACAGGTAACGGGAGGCGTCGTCATGGCGACTCAACCCGAAGCGTGAAGTTCAAAACTCTCTCATACTCGCCGTCTCACCGCGCGAACAACATATGGCGGTGCAATTTTGAAGTTAATACCGGAATACACGCGCCGGGAAAACCACTTTGAATTAGAAATGTTGAAAGACAAAACTCAATGGTACACACCCGACGGCGGGCCGAAAGGCATTTGAACCAGGTGGACGTTTTCTGTAGTAGTAAACACACTGTACCCCTCTGGGTCGAGACTGCAAGACAAAAAAATAGAATGAAAAATACCCCAAACAAAATCATCAGTTAGAGAGAGCTTGGAGCTTTGGGGGGGGGGGGGGGGGGGGGGGGATAAAGCTTCAGCAGTGGACAGGAGTGGATTGCGTCACAGCGCACCATAACATTTTCCGACTCCATTAGGGAACCGTGTGCAATCTTTCGGACAGTGTTGCCTCTCGTTTTTTTATTTTTTTTGCCACTTCACATGATTAATCACGTGGAGGGCGGCCGCAGCACCACGGCGGTGGAGGAGGAGGAGGAGGAGGAGGAGGAGGTACTTTCTCCTGCATCTCCACCTCCAACATCCAGGCATCCTAACATCTGCTGACAACCGGCAGAGAGATGGAAAGGGGAGATGGAAGACGGGAGGGTAGCAGAGAGGGAAGGAAAAGACCGAGGGAGGGAGAGTCGAAGGAGGAAGCGAGGAATGAATAAATAAAGACTCATGGTGAGCACAAGGAGAGAGACGGAGGAGAACCAGAAGTAAAGAGAGAGAGCGAGGCGAACAAAAGGACGGTAAAATGTTAATAACGCGGCAAAAAAACGACTGGCTGGCTGGCAACTCCAGCTGGTGCCGTGCTTCTCCATGTCTTCCCAGGACACAACAGGATTTACACCTACACACCGTTTAATTCAGAGCCTCCGACTACCAGCTGGTGTTGGGAGGCACGCAAGCCGTCCCTGGGGGAGAGAGAGGGAGACATGGGACAGAGAGAGACAGAGTGACAGAGAGACACAGAGACAGACAGACAAAGAGAGACAGAGACAGAGACAGAGAGACAGACAGAGACACAGAGACAGGAAGACATAGAGAGACAGACAGACAATGAGAGACAGCCAGAGACAGAAATGCAGTGAGTCCACAACCAGGAGGTCCAGCTCAGGTGTAGCTGCTGGTGCTTCAAAGGTCGCCAACTCACACTGTTTCCAGAGTTCTCCAGCTAGTTTACTGCTCTCCCACCACCACCACCACCACCACCACCACCACCACCACCAACCCCTCCCGCCTCGTAACCACCCCCCACCCAACCCCATTCCTATTTTGCCTTCTTGTTATTTCTGTCTTTACTACCGAACCCCAGGTCCCCCCGCCATCACCCCCGACTGAAAATGAGCCGGAATTCAGTGACCTTCAATCACACCCACAGGGAGCACAATAGATGCAGCCAGTGTGTATTGTCTGCATCTGTGTTAGTGTGCGTGTGTGTGGAGGGGAGAACACATGTGTACTGCATAGTAGTGACTGTATTCTGTATTGCATTATGGTTGTGTTTGTGTAGAGAGAGAGAGAGAGAGAGAGAGAGAGAGAGAGAGCAAGTGAATCTTGTCTAAGGTTGTGTGTGTGTGTGTGTGGGTTTGTGTAGAGAGAGAGAGAGAGAGAGAGAGAGAGAGAGAGAGAGAGAGAGAGAGAGAGAGAGAGAGAGAGAGAGAGAGAGAGCAAGCAAGTGAATCTTGACATTTTGTGTGTGTGTGTATGTGTAGAGACAGAGAGCAAGAGAATATAGTCTATGGTTGTGTGTGTGTGTGTGTGTGTGTGTGTGTGTGTGTGTGTGTGTGTGTGTGTGTGTAGACAGAGAGCTAGGAAGTGAATCTTGTCTCACATTTTGTGTGTGTGTGTATGTGTAGAGAGACAGCGAGAGCAAGAGAATATAGTCTATGGTTGTGTGTGTGTGTTTATGCAGATGGGGAGAGAGAGCCAGTGAACAATGTCTATGGTTGTGCGTGTGTTTGCCTAGAGCTAGAGAGAGCAAGTCTGTATCGTCCATGTTTGTTGCTGTTGTTGTTGTTGTCGTTGTCGTCATCGGTGTGTGTGTGTGTGTGTGTGTGTGACTGTGAGAGAGAGAAAAAGCAAGTGTGTATAGTCTGCGCTTGTGTGTGACGGCTTGCATTATGGTTTTGTGTGTGGTGAGTGTGTGTGTGTGTGTGTGTGGTGTGTGTGTGTGTGTGTGTGTGTGTGTGTGTGTGTGTGTGTGTGTGTGTGTGTGTGTGTGTGTGCGTGCAGCATAAGCATTAGCAGAAGTTGATGGCGCTGTAGAGGGAGCCCGTGTGAAAGAGGAGGGGGAACAGAAGAACAAAGCAGAACAGACGATCCGCGGCGGCTGGGAAAATAGGAAATCTTTCTTCTCTGGGAAGAACCGACGGAGCGCACGGGCGAATCTGACAAGAGCCATGACTCCGACGCCTCCACGCCTCCTGATTAAAGTCCTCACTCTGGAGTGAAGCCACCGTGATAAGAAGCCGCTGGAGTCTTGGCAGAAAAAAAAAGGTCCAACGCCTGGGCAAGCCATGAGCCAACATCTGGCTGAACGGTAGCCAGTACCCGCCCCAGCGAGGGCCGGAACGCGTGCCAACGTCGTCGTCGACATAACTTTATTAACACGAGGTCCGTGCAAGCGAGCAAGCAAGGCCGGGCTCTGGCAGCAGCCTTCATTCGTTTGTAGATGAAAGCCTCTCAGAACTCCCGCTTGCCTGAAATTGTATTAATAATGGAGGACATTGTAGCCTCCAAAGATTACACCGCAAAATGCCAGTTTTTTCCCCCCCCCCTTTGCGCAGTACTACCCTCTACGTAATATGCACGGGAAAAATGATTTTCCAAAACGAATAACACGTCCTCGCCGATCTTGAGCCCTCAGAAATGGGGAGACTTTCTGAAGCCACCACAGGGGGTCCGGACTTCATTTAATTCTAGTGAATTTTTGGAACCAGGATCAAGAAGCAGACCTGAAAATCAGTTTATCACCAATTTCTATATATATATATATATATATATATATATATATACACTGTATTTAGGGATGTTTTTGTTGCATACAGTACACTATATCAATCGATTCAATTGATATAGTACGCAACAAAAACATCCTTATAGATTCAAAATACATTCGTGTACATTAGGCAAATATTGAATAATTATTGTTTAAAGTACTCAACTGTTCTTTTATTATGTCTTCTCTTGATTTGCACAAAGGGCGTCAAGAATTGCAGAGGCCACTGCACACAAAACCTCCTCCGCCTCTTACTTGTTTAACTTTCTCTATCCTCGGTGTCCCATCGCGTTGCGTTGCGTTGCGTTATGATTGGACAGCTTCGTGTTGAAGTTGAACTATGACAGACGGTTGCCTTTGGCCAGCCGTGTAGATACAAGCAGAGTTTAAAAATAGACAGAAAATATGTACTTCTGAAAATGTTTTCTCCGGGGGTGACCAGGATAGAGAAAACCGGGATAAAATAACAAGGGCCGAGTTCTACCATCCGCCTCCCCTAAATGAGCGTTCGGGCTCCGAACATCTCCCGCCTCGACCCCTCTACCCTGTGGCAGGACGGCACGCAGGCCTACGGCGGCGCGGCGTTGAAGCGAGCAGAAGTGATTTCCACGCCAGACACACTCCTCTGTGATCAGCATCATCCAGCTGGAACCACACACACACCTCCAGATAATACCAAATCCCTCCACAAACGTCCTGTAGCTGACAACATAGAGAGAGAGTCAGTCTTTTCTGGATATGCTGTCATCAACCGCCTATTCAACACCTCTCTATTCAACACATTCAGTTCACAGAGCCGCGTGGCGACACTGGGTTTGGGTTTTCTTTGTGGCCAACCACCGGCCGCTAATGATTTTTTCCTGGGAAAACGTTTTTTTTTCTTCCCTTTCTTTCAGTTGACAGCAAGAGCGCCAAACCGTGAAAGAGAGGGGGGGGGGGGCGACCCGTGCTTTATACCCACCTCACGACAGTCACGCCGTATCGAGCACACAAGCGCAAGCAAACGCTTTCTTGGTCTCACGGGAAGAGATAATTGTAGAAACGACGAGGTTTGCTCAGGTCATACAAAGACGAACGAGGAGCAAACACGTGAGACATTTTTTTTAAAGCATTTCCCAAAAAGGCTACACTAGGTCAACACTAAGAGAACACCGGGTGGCTTCCCTCCGCCTCCGCCTCCTACGCCCATTTGTGTGGCTTCTAATTTGATGTCATATTTGTTCAACGGCCAAAAAAAAGGGCTGCTCTGTGATTTATGAAGCGGGCACATTGACAGTAAAACGTTGAAGCTAATACACACATTCAGACGGGGTAAAAAAAAAGGCTATTCATCGCAGCTTCCTCGACGCGCGGTTCCAGTGGGGCTTTCGCTCGCAGTGAGTCGGGCGGGCGGGCGGGCGGACGAACGGTATGGAATAGTAATACTGTCTCTCAGCCACCCCCTCCTTGCTTTCATCTCCCCTCTGCCGCCACATCGCTCTACAGTTCAAACACAGGCATTCTGGATTGCTCTCCCCCGCCCCCCCCTTTGGCCAACCACTCATATATTTCTATTAGAAAAGCTGTGTGCAGGCAGCGAGCTGAGCAAATGACTCCCCCCTTCGGATTCGTCACACCTGTTAAGCTCCAGATAACTAGGCTCGGGCTCCCTCTCTTCCAGCGGAACCCGGCACCCAGCGACGCCTCCGACGTGGTCCAAAAAGGACAATGCCCAGGAATCTTCCCTCTCAATTTCCCCTCTTTCTTCCGGTTCTTCTTCTCCCCCACCCCCACCGCCACACACACACACACAGCCTTTGTTCTCACCATTCTTCACTTTCCACCATTCACTTGCATTAATTTCACTCCTGGACTGTAATTATTTTCTGTCAGTTCCCCCCCCGTCTCGCCCTCCGTCTCCGGCACCCCTTTCCTTTATTTCTCTCGTTTGTTTAAATTCCCCCCCCGGCCGACAGGCAGCCTTATCCACCACCCCCCCCCGTACTTCCCCTGTCACGGGTGGTTAGGCAGAGAAAGGCAGGAAAAACTAAACCAAAGGAGAAGAGACTGTGCAAGATTAAAGGGTCCGGACCGCTGCCCAAAGCGGAGTGGGCTGCTGCCGAATGCCATTTATTTACAGTTTCCTGCCATGCATGCGCACACACACACACACACACACACACACACACACACACACACACACACACACACACACACACACACACACACACACACACACACACACACACACACACACCACGTCACAGACACACACACGAAACAGTCCAAGCCAGGTCAGTGACCATTTATACACCAGAAGGGAGAAAGGACGCTGTCTTTCTGGACATGG
>PIJE02001744.1:12500-14748 GCA_002895965.2 Coryphaenoides rupestris
CTCCGGTCCCCTTTTTTTTAAATGGGGACCACCACCCCGGTCTGCCATTCCACAGGTACTGTCCCCGACCTCCACGCGACATTGACTAGGCGTGTCAGCCACGACAGCCCGACAATGTCCAGAGCCTTCAGCATCTCAGGGCAAATCTCATCCACACCTGGTGCCTTGACACTGAAGAGCTTTTTGACTACTTCAGTGACCTCTACCAAGGATATGGGTGAGGCTTCCCCCGAGTCTTCAGACTCTGCCTATTCCACAGAGGACGTACTGGTCGGGTTCAGCAGTTCCTCAAAGTGCTCTTTCCACCGCCCGACAATATCCTCAGTCTGGGTCAGCAGTTCTTCTCCCCGACTGAGCACAGCCTGAGCCAAGCCCTGCTTTCCCTTCCTGAGTCGCCGGACAGTTTGCGAGAACTTCCTTGAGGCCAACCGAAAGTCCTTCTCCATGGTCTCCCCGAACTCCTCCCACACCCAGGATTTTGCTTCAGCAACCGCTGAAGCCACGGTCCTTTTGGCCTCCCGGTACCTGTCTGTCTGTTTCAGGAGACCCCTGGGCCAACCAGGCCCGAAAGGCCTCCTTCTTTAGCCTGACGGCTTCCTTCACCGCTGGTGTCCACCAACGGGTTCTTGGGTTGCCGCCACGACAGGCACTGACAACCTTTTGACCACAGCTCCGAGCTGCAGCCTCCACAATGGAGGCTCTGAACATGGCCCACTCAGGTTCCATGTCCCCAACCTTCCCCGGGATGCACGAGAAGTTCTTCCGGAGGTGGGAGTTAGAGACCTTATGGACAGGGGATTCCACCAGATGTTCCCAGTTCACCCTCACAACACGTTTGGGTTTACCAGGTCTGTCTGGCAGCCTCCTGCGCCATCTGATCCAACTCACCACCAGGTGGTGATCAGTTGACAGCTCTGCTCCTCTCTTCACCCGAGTGTCCAAAACATGCGGCCGCAGATCTGCTGATACGATTACAAAGTCGATCAGCGACCTTTGGCCTAAGGTGGTCTGGTACCAGGTACACTTGTGGACCACCCTATGTTCAAACATGGTGGTGTTATGGCCAGTCCATGACTAGCACAGAAGTCCAATAGCAAAACACCACTCTGGTTCAGATCGGGCTGTTCATGCTGTTCATCCCAATCACTCCCCTCCAGGTTTCTCCATCATTGCCCACGTGTGCATTGAAGTCCCCCAGTAGAACTATGGAGTCCCCCAATGGAACCCTTTCCAGGATGCCACCCAAGGACTCCAAGAAGAGTCAACAGTCAGAGCCTTCCCCCCAGCGACTTGCAGTTGCATGGAGGCGACCCTCTCGTTCACAGGAGAGAATTCCAACACAGCGGCGCTCAGCCGGGGACTTGTGAGTATCCCCACACCCGCCTGGTGCCTCACACCCTGGGCAACTCCAGAAAAGGAGAGGGTCCAGCCCCTCTCCAGGAGTTTGGTTCCAGAACCGGTGCTGTGCGTGGAGGTGAGCCCAACCATATCTAGTTGGTAACGCTCCACCTCCCTAGAACCAGTCGGCAATGCTGGGGATCTGCATGCCCAGGACCCCGCTTTTGCCTACCGCCCGGTTTACAACGCACCCGAGATTTAGATATTGTATATAGATTTTTTTCTTTCTCCCCCATCATTTTATTTCCGAGTTCTGACTTCCCTTTGGCTTTCTTTCTATAAAACATATAGATTCTATATGTTATATAGAAAGAAGATATGTACGGGTGGAGGGAGAGTGAATATAGTGACACTGCGTGGAAGGGGGCAGTGAGGAAAGCGTGCGGGGCATGGGTGAGACATGGTGGGTGAGACGTGGTGGGTGAGACGTGGTGGGTGAGACATGGTGGGTGAGACATGGGTGAGACATGGTGGGTGAGACATGGTGGTGAGACATGGTGGGTGAGACATGGTGGGTGAGACATGGTGGGGTGAGACATGGTGGGTGAGACATGGTGGGTGAGACATGGTGGGTGAGACATGGTGGGTGAGACATGGTGGGTGAGACATGGTGGGTGAGACATGGTGGGTGAGACATGGTGGGTGAGACATGGTGGGTGAGACATGGTGGGTGAGACATGGTGGGTGAGACATGGTGGGTGAGACATGGTGGGTGAGACATGGTGGGTGAGACATGGTGGGTGAGACATGGTGGGGTGAGACATGGTGGGTGAGACAAGTGGGTGAGACATACAGGTGGGTAGCTGAGCTCCATGGTGCTGAAACAAAGCACGACAGATTCCGCAGCCGA
>PIJE02001744.1:26690-39902 GCA_002895965.2 Coryphaenoides rupestris
CTTACATCACGTCTCCAGACACGGGGCGTGTGTGTGTGTCTGTGTGTGTGTGTGTGTCCGTGTGTGTGTGTGTCTGTGTGTGTGTGTGTGTGTGTGTGTGTGTGTGTGTGTGTGTGGTGTGTTGTGTGTGTGTGTGTGTGGTTGGTAGCAGCCTTACCTGGCCCCCAAGTCAGACTGATAAGACTGCACACCTGTGGTGCACCAACGGCACAGGATCGACCAGCTAGAGTCGACCAGCCACTCCTTTATATTGATGGAAGGGGGGGAGGGGGGAGTCGGTTTCAGCTAGAGTTAGGTTTAGGGGGCGGGGCAGTGGAGGACCACGCTCCCTCCCAATGTCCTTGTGCATGGCCGTGTTCACAGTGACAAATGGATGACCATAACTCCCCGCATTCGCCGCCAACTACTCTACATGCAGACAGGTTAATAGCATGAGGATGAGCTGAGATAGATGCACATGCAAATGATAAAACCACCTCATAGTTTCAGTCAAACATTTTAGCTGAGTTTTAAAAAGTTGAAAGATGGGTTGTCCTAGATGCAACCCTTCGGAAAAACGTTTGCAAACCACCGTACGCAGCAAAGTTGCTCGTGTCACTGCTCCTTTATATGTGCATTGGTAAACATGTTGGGCCCGTATCGTGAACAAAATGTCAGGTTTGCCAGTGCCACTGGAACAATGTTCAATCCCGGGAACTTTACACCTCATTTCACACTTTATGACTGTGATACAGGAGGGGGATATCTCACCCGATACATTCCTCTGTGCCAGTGGACCAGCAATTACACAGACTGGGAGAGAGAGGGCGGGGGAGAGCGAGAGAGAGAGAGACGTTATAAGGCTGTCCTTCACAGAAGCAAGGTTGCAGTTTAATGGAGAAAACACAACTCACATTGTTCTCTTCTCTTCTCTCTCTCTCTCTCTCTCTCCCTTTTTCTCTCTCTCTCTCTCTCTCTCTTGCTGTGGCTGACACGCCTAGTCAATGTAGCGTGGAGGTCGGGGACAGTACCTGTGGAATGGCAGACCGGGGTGGTGGTCCCCATTTTCAAAAAAGGGGACCGGAGGGTGTGCTCCAACTATCGAGGTATCACACTGCTCAGCCTCCCCGGGAAAGTTTATTCCAGGGTGCTGGAAAGGAGGCTCCGGCCGATTGTCGAACCTCAGCTTCAGGAGGAACAATGCGGATTCCGTCCTGGCCGTGGAACAGTGGACCAGCTCTTTACCCTCGCAGGGTTGTTGGGGGGGGCATGGGAGTTTGCCCATCCAGTCTACATGTGCTTTGTGGACTTGGAGAAGGCCTATGACCGTGTCCCCCGGGGAATCCATGTGGGGGGTACTACGGGAGTATGGGGTACCGGGGCCGTTGGTACGTGCCATTCGGTCCTTGTACGAACAAAGTGCGAGCTGCGTCCGTATTCTCGGCACAAAGTCAAGCATGTTCTCAGTGGGTGTTGGACTCCGCCAAGGTTGCCCCTTGTCACCGGTTCTGTTCGTGATCTTCATGGACAGAATCTCAAGGCGCAGCCGAGGTGAGGAGAGTGTCCGGTTTGGGGACCTCAGAATTGCATCTCTGCTCTTTGCAGATGATGTGGTTCTGTTGGCTACATCAGACCGTGACCTTCAGCATGCACTGGGGCGGTTTGCAGCCGAGTCGGGATGAGAGTCAGCACCTCCAAGTCTGAGGCCATGGTTCTCTGCCGGAAAACGGTGGAGTGTTCCCTCCGGGTTGGGAGTGAGTTGCTGCCTCAAGCGAAGGAGTTCAAGTATCTCGGGGTCTTGTTCACGAGTGAGGGCAAAATGGAGCGGGAGATGGACAGACGGATTGGTGCAGCGTCTGCAGTGATGCGGGCGCTGTACCGGTCCGTTGTGGTGAAGAGGGAGCTGAGCCGGAAGGCGAAGCTTTCGATTTACTGGTCCATCTACGTTCCAACCCTCACCTATGGTCACGAGCTTTGGGTAGTGACCGAAAGAATGAGATCGCGGATACAAGCGGCCGAAATGAGTTTCCTCCGCAGGGTGGCTGGGCTCAGCCTTAGAGATAGGGTGAGGAGCTCAGACATCCGGAGGGAGCTCGGAGTAGAGCCGCTGCTCCTCCGCATCGAAAGGAGTCAGCTGAGGTGGTTCGGGCATCTGATTAGGATGCCCCCCGGGCGCCTCCCTTTGGAGGTTTTCCGGGCACGTCCAACTGGGAGGAGACCCCGGGGCAGACCCAGAACCCGCTGGAGAGATTATATATCTCGTCTGGCCTAGGAACGCCTCGGGATCCCCCAGGAGGAACTAGAGAGTGTGGCTGGGGAGAAGGAAGCCTGGGGGGCCCTGCTTAGCCGGCTGCCACCGCGACCCGACCCCGGATAAGCGGACGCTAATGGATGGATGGATGGATGGACTTGTGGATTGAGATACAAGTATTTTGTATGATCAGGCAGTGAGACCATCCAAATATCAACTTTATGTTTCGCTATACCTGATCAGGCAGGACATTATTTCCATATATGGGCGAGGCCTTACATGGTTACTAAATATCCCGAGTTAGATTAAACAACTAAGTAAATCCTGTTGGGATTAAAGTAAAAGCATATTCTCAGAGAAAAGACTTGCTTATTAACTTTAACTTTGTTATTTTGTTCATGAAATGTAAAAGAGGTTTGATTGCTCCCTCCCCCGAGCACTGATTGGTTCAATCATTTTTTACATGTCTCTCCGTGCGCCGGGCTGAAGCCCAGACTGCTTTGCCAAGAGAAGCAGATCGCTAACTTGTGAGATGAGGATGGTCTCACGAGGTTACAGGCTTTGGCTTCTTGCTTCTTGCTTTTTCTTGCAAAAAATACCCAACATTTCCTACTGGCTACAACTAGTCGGCAGTGTTTGTTTCAGACAAAGTCAAACTGGTTCAAACTGAACCAGTTTGTCTTGGTGCTTGCCAGGCAATGCATGCAAACGGTATGGCAAAAAGGTTTCTTGAATATTTATATTGATCCTCCATCATGCTAAACGATCCCCTTCCTTACCAAATGTCTTTGGCGAGCTAGCAAAGAGAAGCAGGACGATGCGTCTCACCGCTCTCATGTATGCCATCGCAACCAATTAGAAACACATGTTATGTCACAGTCTCCCACCGCCGTGCTCAGAGTGCAACCAGCTGCATCATGCTTTGTAGCTTTCAGCGGCGAGGTCACGGTTTGCTGCTCCCAACACCTATCCGGATATTTAAATGGGGGTTGAGAAAGGCTCCGGTCCGCTCATTAAGTGAGTCTTTAACCCCGTGATCAACGGAGCGTGGAGGGAGTCAGAGGGCCCCGCAGCGGAGTCACCACCATGGACACACACACAGCAAGGTATGGCGGCAGCTCATCTGCATGCCACAGCAGCGCCAGGCCGCCGTGGTAGGGCGCCGGGCGTGGCGCCGTATGAGAGACATCGGTGAGACATTGAGGTTTGTACACGCTTGAAGCTTATTTGATGACATATTTATGTATTAGTAGTAGTATCCTCTTCATCATCATCTTCATCTTAATTTCCATCATCATCTTGGTCATCATCATAAGTCACCTGACGAGAGCAGCTTGAGAGGGAAGAGTTCTGGGCCACAGAGCAGCAACGGTGCTCGGCTTGCCCTGGACTGACAGCGTGACACCTGTGTGTGTGTGTGTCTGTGTCTGTGTGTCTGTGTGTGTGTGTGTGTGTGTGTGTGTGGGTGTGTGTGTGAGAACCTCCTTAGCCCCCTGCTCATCAGAGCCCTGTGCCTGCTGCTCCCTGCGGTGCGGCCATGCTGAGGTGTTCTGTTTCCTGCCAGGATGCCTAACGGCGCCGCTGTGCTCCGGCGCGGCAGCAATGCGGACGGCTGCTGGGACGCCGGGGCCCCCTGTGGGTGTGGAGGCGTGGCCCCACACACACACCCCTGTGTGTTTCCCTGCATTTACAGTATGTGTATGTGTATGTGTGCGTGTGCAAGTGACTGCATATGGATAAGCGTGGGAGACAACTTATAAGAGGGGGGGTTCATTGATGAATTAATTTTTTTAAAATTAATTTGCATAGCGAGAGACAGATGGTGCAGATGCATAATATTGTGAAAGTAAGAGCAAAAATGGAAGAGACATTGAGAGCCACAGGGTAGAAAATCAAAAATCTATTTGATCAATTAAAATGAAAAAAACTTGAATAAAAAAACTACGTTGAGCTAACCATGGGTGTAATTTATGTAATTTATGGGGACATGTCCCTACCACTTTTCTGATTTCCTGAAATTGTCCTGACCAATTTATCTGTGCTCCAGTGCCTCCTAAATCCAGACCAGCACCTCCCTTGCCACTAAATACCTGAATGTCAGTAGAAGATGTGTTGTGTAGTCTGAATGTGGAAATGCTCTTGTCTTATTGGTGACAGGTCGCATGGCTGTTTCTATGTATTGATGGCTACGATGACAAACCCGTAACTCACAGTCAGTGCAAGAGATACATGGATCACGGTCACAATTTTCTTTCCCTCGATGAAGGGATTAAACCTGAAGGAAAAACACCCTCTCATACCGAGCTAGGAAAACAAGGTGTTTAAATGTCTATCGTAGTTCCAAGTTATGTGAACATGATATGGGAAGAGAATATATGCAGCCGGTCTAAATTCGCAGTGCAGTCTGGAAAATCCTGGTGAAGCCACTAACTTTATTCTTTCCTTTTGTGTCTCAAACTGCAGGAAAATTGTGCATTTAAGAAAGAAATGTTTCAGAACCCCCGTTCGATATTACTTTACCGCATGTTTTATGTCCTCGCCACTTTCCAAATCAAAACTACGCACCTGTTAATAACGTCAATAAATGTTTGTAGACCAGCAGTAACAGATCCCGAGCTTCGCTATTCCTTATTCTTAGCATGTCTACAGAACCAATGTGTCTATCCAACTGTGTTCGATTGGATCTTTCTACAATTTGTTCCTGTTTATATTTTTTAAAAAATTTCATTGATTTTCCATTTCCCTCTGGCGTGATCTTCTATCGTTCTGTCTTCTGGTCGCGGTGCCTTTTATCCTCCATTTTTCACCAGAACTGGTTTTGTTTTTCCTCTTGTTCAGAGGAACCTCTTGGCAAAATGGACGCTTGTGTGTGGGAAGGAGAGCAGAGAAAAGAAAGCTAAAATGAGACACATTTCTCATTTCTCTACTGTTAGAATATCCGTGGAAATGATTGCAATTATAGCGATTTATAGTTATGCATCCAATGCACAGGAGCACCTCCGCATTGTATAAGCTGGCCTGTGTTCCTCTCCTCTGTGTTGCAGGTTAGGGAATGAAACTCACTAAAATCCTTCCTTTATGGTCTGCTGTATACCTCTAGTTAATTATTCAGTGGCATTATTTTACTCGAGATAATTACAACAAGAAAACAAAGCAAGATTTTAATTATTGTTGTAATTATCCGAGTCACTCGGAACGCATCAACAATCGAACACTGCTCACTACTCACTAGCTCACGGGTGTGCCAAGATTCCGGGATTATATTTCAGCCCTTCTCGTGAGTTTCCCAGCCCTGAACCGATCTAGAAGTGTGTGAGTTTTATGTTGCATTGTGGGTAAACCAAATGACGACCGCGGGAAAGAACAAAGGCGGACAGCGACGTGTCACTGCTCTCGATACTGTACCCCACATGTGCGACGGCCCACCAGGAAATATTACATTTGTCTTTGCTTATTAAAACACATTTCTGGGAAAGCCTGAATAATTACAAGGTAGCTGCCACCACACTACAACACAAGGCACAACAACGATAGTGGCTGTCGCTTACAACGTTGAGTACTTTAGAGTTGAGTTGTTATTTAGCTTTTATTTCGCCGGTCATGCTGCTAACACAGCACAATGAGAGGACATTAAAAACACAGTTGGACTGAATTATGATATTCACATTTACCTTCCCACCACTGTCTACCTCAGTCGACTTAGCTCCAGTGTGACTTGACCCAGACTTATGAACATTCACTCAGCATATAAACATTTGTCTAACACACACACACACACACACACACACACACACACACACACACGCACGCGTGCGCACGTTGACGGCTGACCTCTGAAGTGTCGACTGTGACCGATGACTATTTGTTTGCCGTCTCCTCTCTTCAGCTAAACTTAACATAAGAGGAAACATTTGAAGCAAGCCTTATCCTCGGCTGTGCGTGCTCTGAATATCAGGTGGGTAATAATTACACGTACTTATGTATCCATAATTGATACACCTGACCTTTCCCCAACGTTTCACCACTTTCGACAGAAGTGGTGAAACGCTTGACGCACACACACACACGCACACACACGCACACACTCACACACACACACACACACACACACACACACACACACACACACACACACGCACACACGCACACAGAGTGCAAATCGAATTGAAACTGTATTCTGTATAACTGTAACTTGTAACTAACTTTGAAAACCTAGCTTATTTGTAATTCTTATATTTACACTATGGTTGTATAGTCACACTATTTATGAATTTTACAATTTTTTTTTACTTGCGTGTCAAGTCATGTGAATAGGTCAAAGAAGAAGAAGAAGAAGAAGAACTTTATTAATCCACACTTTTATGGTCACAAACACAGCATGCTTGAAGTGGTGGCCGCCAAACACACACACATGCAGGGAGGGTGGCCCGTGGAAATTCAGTCTCTGCTTTTAACCCATCCTGAGTTATGCTGCCCCTCCAGGGGCAGCCAGGAGCAGTGGGCAGCCGTTCTTGACAGCGCCCGGGGACCATCAGCTCCAGATCTTTTGTCCACGTCTTGGTCAGGGACTGGACAGGAGAAGCGATTCTTCGCATGTTTTTAATTGGGGTTCTGACTCCGTAAGGGGACCCCGCAGAGCACGGGGAGAACATGCAAACTCCACACAGAAAGGCCGGGAGATCACCCACCTGGACACCCCAGAGTCAACAGCGCCCCAGGTGGGAATCGATCCCAGGACCTTCTTGCTGTGAGGCAGCAGTGCAAGCACTGCACCACCGTGCCCCCAAAGCTGTGTTTTATATAGTAATGTACTGTATGTCTTTACCTTATGTATTTATTCATGTATATATTCATGTGTGTGTGTGAAGCACTTTGCAATGGTGCATTTCAAATGTGTGTGTGGGGCACTTTATAACTGTGTGCTTTAAAAGTGTGATTAAAGTTTTACTGACTTATTACTGACTTACTTATTTCCTGACACATACACATACACGAACACACACACACACACACACATGCATGCAGACACACACACACACACACACACACACACACACATGCATGCACGGACGCGCGCACACACACACACACACACACGTTGTCCCGCCATCCTTAGCTCATCAGTCAATTCCGCTGCACATGAGTGTTGATGTGGTGATGAGCGATAGGTTAATCATGTAATGATGTTGTATTTACCGCGCTTATGATGGATGCTTCTTTATCAGGACCCTCTGTTTACCAGGAGAGAACAATATTGCCCACGACAACAGGCTGTGTGGGCGTCACTGTGTTTACTGACATCGGGAGAGCGAGAGCGTTTACATGGACATTACCATTAACATTTTGACTCGTTCCCCGAACACACGTGTGCGTGTACTGTTTGTGTTCCTGTTTGTAGGCCTCTTGATTTGTTTACAGTTTGTTTATGCGTGTGTGTGTGTGTGTGTGCGTGTGTGTGTGTGTGTGTGTGTGTGTGGCGTGTGTGTGTGTGTGTGTGTGCGCTAAAGGCAGCCTGTGTTGTTGTTAAAAACAAGTGCTATGCTAAAATAATACGCTGAAAGCAAATAATATGCTAATTATCATAGGGAAAGCTAGATCATAACAGCTAAGCTAAATTGGTCAGCCATTGCAGTCAAATGAAGCAAATAAATATTTCATACTGAAAGTCATTGAAAATGTATGAACGTGCTTACAAATGATACACACACACACACACACACACACAAACACATATCTCAAATCTGCCATATATGTCCTTGGCATGGTGTCCATTTGTGTGTGTGTATCATTTGATGATGAAAAATAGATAGAGTTTGAAGGTTATTTGTAGACATGACCCTGCTACTGTCCATCCCCAAAGCTATGGAAGGACAACATTAAGCACCTTGCTGCCCCCGAGCGCCGTGTGACTCACGCCCATGTTGTTGTGTGCGCTTAGTATTAAAGTTTGAAACAAAAAAGTTTTCCACAGCCCCATGTATATTCATTCAGGTGTTTGCAATGCTGATTAGGTTTTAGCAATGCTAATTCGTAACTGCTATACCTTTTGCTATATTAGCCGGCGTGATTATTTGTTTCCATCCATTTTTCATTAAGGCATGCTGTGGCGCGACGCACATGCTCCACCTCACCCGCGCCTGGCAGGTAAATAACAGCAAACCTCGACGCTGCCCTCGATTTAAAGAGCAGAAACAACGACATGGCCGCCAGTTAACCTTGAGTAAGATCACGACTGAAGAGAGGAATAAAGACGAGACAATATTGTTGCTCTTTAGAACCTGATTTGAGATCAATACTTGAGGTACGGTGCGTTTGACATTTACACTGATCAAGAGAGTGTGTGTGTGTAGGAACCCCTGGTGTGAACCACCAAATTGAAAAAGCGAGGGCGGGGGGAGGGGGGGGGACAGTTCACAGGTTTTTATGTAGTTTTGCAATTATTAGAAAGGTTAATGTGAGATGTTGGGTGAATCGCATTTGGGTGCACGGTGCATACATAACATCACAGTTTCGATTAGATTCATTTCTTTTTTCCGCACATTCGTGAGTCATTGTCATGCATTACTAGACACAAATTGCAAATGTCTACTTGGTTTCCACAGAACCTTTTTTTTTCTTTTTGCTGTGTCCAGTTTTACTTTGTTTTGATCGGTGCTGTAATGCATTACTGGTGTGTCTCTGGTGTGATGCTAACACACACACACACACACGAGAGAGAGAGAGAGAGAGAGAGAGAGAGAGAGAGAGAGAGAGAGAGAGAGAGAGACCGAGAGGGAGAGAGAGGAGAGAAAGAGATAGACAGACACACCAGAGATGACATTTATGAAAACTAAATTATGCACCGCGGCTATAAATAACATATAAATGTTTCCCTGAGCTAGCACTGTTTCCACCCTAAATACTAAATAAATTCTCTTTCGAAACACAACCATTTGTCAAGGTTTAAGAAAATGAAAAATCGGAACAATTAAAAAGTTTATTTTGTGTACGGAATATACTGTACTATATTTAAATAGAATATGAAATATTATATATATACACAATGTATATACAATTTATTTTATATACTGAACATAGTTATTCATGATGTCTTCTAGATATAATGGTTGAAGTGAAGTCAATAATCAGTCATCCATAAAAAGATTAGAAGAAAGTTAGCTCATTACCGAGGGGTATGTAGCGCAAACCTAGGTAGTGAGCTAACTTTCTTCTAGACATTTCATTGGCTGTTCCTAACATAATGCAGGTGCAAGATAACTTACTTCCTGGTCTGAAGGTGTTGATTGGACGGGGCTTGGCTGTCGTAAAATGCTGACGCGGGATAACCACAAGCTGCCCACCAAGATGCTGTTTGTGTGTGTGTGTGTGTGTGTGTGTGTGTGTGCACTCCTGGGTCTCCACGACAACGGGCCAAGAGATGGTCAGTCAGGACCAGCTGCCGTGCGTCGTTGCCATGCCAGTTCATCGCTCAACTCACTGCGTTGATTTGACACAATTTGGTAAAAGCCTTGCGTAACACCTCAGCCTCGTTTGTATGCACCACAATCAGTCGGCAGGGTTGAAAACACACCCACCCACAGACACACACACACACACACACACACACACACACATTATGAGGCACTATGATCATCAAAAAAGACTGCGATGATGGAGAAGGAATCAGAAGACACGTTCAGATGACACAGCATGACTGGATCCCTAAAAGATCTGGAAAGTTATCAAAAGCTGTCTTCTTTGCTCCGTCTATACCGAGGCGCTCGGGGCGATCGACGCAACGCAAAGTACATCAGTGCCATGCACTTGTCACGATGGGCTTAGAGCTACACTTGACTCTCCAAAGTCCTGCCTGGTAAGCAGAAAGCTGCTCACCGGTCTAAGCCGACAGCCCTTTAGAACATGCCCCACCCCCCCCCCCCCCCCCCCCAGCATGCTAGCTGCCGCCGGAGCTAAGTGCTACGGCCGCTAGTTCTGCAGCTCTAAACACCACACAGCGCCGTAGCAGGACTGCGCTTCTGTCACTTGGCTAACAGGCTAGTGCGCATGGGGGGGGCGGGAGGCGGGAGGCGGGGCTGGTAGCTCAAAAAGCTACCTGCCGTCTTGTTGAATATGCAGGCCGGTGGCGCCGCGGCGGCTGATATTAATGTGCAGGCATCAGGTGGGCGGCTCCGGGTGCTGGGGCTGCCAGCCGCAATGCCCGGGGACGCCCCGTGCTGCTGACCTTTCACTGAGTGGAATGAGAGCTGACAGGCAGAGAGGCACATGATAATGAGGGATCTCAGCCCTGCATCTCATAGCATCGCCGCACAGCCTCGCCGCGGAGAGAGGCCGCCACCGGCAGACCTGGCTACCAAGAGAAGACAGACTCTGTACCCACTGCACCCAACAGGAGGTGGAAACCGAGCTACACTTCCTAACAACCTGCCACCTAGACCAAGACATTAGAGATACATTCTTCCCACAGATCTCAAACACCCAAAAGAATTTTTTTCTTAACAAACAACCAAAAACTTCCATATCTGCTGGGCGAGGTACAGGAATGTGCAAACACAGCAGCAAGATTTGTGAGCTGTTGCGACAGGAAAAGGACATCCAATGGAATACAACCTCCATAAAGACTGTCAATCACCTGTCAATCCCCCTTTATTATTGTCATAATTTTTGATATATCTTTTTTCTCTTTCCTTTCCATTTTTTCTTTTTATTGTATTTTCTTTTTGTATTTTTGTATTTTTAATATTTGTATATATATATTTTTTTTATTTATATATATTTATTATTATTATTATTATTATTATTATTAATATATATATTTATTTATTTTAAGTTGACTTACTTACCTGTATATATTTAGTTCTTTATAAGTATACTTTTTATTTACCACTCGCTTTGGCAATGTAAATGTACGTTTCCCATGCCAATAAAGCTGAGAGAGAGAGAGAGAGAGAGAGAGAGCGAGAGAGAGAGAGAGAGAGAGAGGTCAAAAAGTGATTGACATGGTTACATTTGAAGAAATGAAAAGCCCAGAAAATAACACAAGAAATAACATAAGAAAAGATCAAATAAAAAATTGGAGAAGAAAGGACAGGAAAGACATTCTGATAATGGGCGCCATCATCAATATAATGGTCCTGTGGTTCCCATATGACTAAAGTGGTGCCTTTTAAACTCCTACTGTGACACGATGCATGGTAACGGGATGGGGGGGGTGTAGAGGGGAGCAGGGGGGGAGGCAAAGTGAGCCAAGGAACGTGAGTACATGAGTCATCACTAGCAGAGCGGAGGGAAGACGAATGGGAGAAGGGGGGGAGTGATGTGGTGGGCAACATAGCAGCAGTAGCAGCAGCAGCAGAGGAGAGAGGAGAGGGGATAGAGGAGAGAGGAGAGAGAGGAGTGGGAGACGAGCTGCAGGAGTAGTGAGGAGGAGGAGGAAGAGGAGGAGGAGGAGGAGAAGGAGGAGGAGGAAGAGGAGGAGGCCGTGAGCTCAGCATTGTGATTCCCTCACAGCAGTGTTGGCCAGGCGGCAATTTAACGCTCTGTCAGCTCGCAATCAGGGGCTGTATATGCATGCAGTGGCGTGCATATGTGTGTGTGTTGTGTGTGTGTGTGTGTGTTTGTGTGTTTGTTTGTGTGTGTGTGTGTGTGTGTGTGCGTATGCAACGTTTATATTAGCCCATATGTGTGTTTGTGTACATACGATGTGTGCGTGTGTGTGAGGATGTGTATCTGTGAGTGTGTGTGTGTGTGTGTGTGTGTGTGTGTGTGTGTGTGTGTGTGTTTACCCATGACAGGGACGATGGGCAGGGAGGAGTTTATTCAAACAAGCAAACAAACGGATAGGAGAGCAGATGCGCCGTAGTGGATCACTTGGTTAAGATATTGTCTCTCGCTCTCTCTCTCTCTCTCTCTCTCTCTCGCGCTCTCTCTCTCTCTCTCGCGCTCTCTCCCTGCCTGCTTGGAGTAATGCCGCTCGACCGGAGGGGCGGGCGGAGCCAGGAGTGGAGACATAGAGGTAGAGAGAAGGGGTGGGGCCAGGAGAGGGAGAGACATTTTGAGGACACAGAAATACAGAGTGGAGTGCCTTGGGGTGTGTGTGTGTGTGTGTGTGTGTGTGTGTGTGAACAAGAGAGAGAGAGAGGGAGAAGGAGAAAGAGAGGGAGGGGGAGAAAGAGAGGGAGGGGGCAAAGGGAGAGAGGAAGGGGGAGAGAGAGAGAGAGGGGGGATAGAGAGGAGGAGAGAGAGAGAGAGAGAGGTAGGGAAAGACCGTTCACCTCGATCCACTCCCCCCTCTCTTCCTCCTCCTCCTCCTCATCATCTCCCTCCTCTCTAAATTCCCCTCTCTTACTCATTTTAGTCTTACACCCCCACCCCCCCCCTCCCCTGCTGGGTCCAATAAACCCATGTTGGTCCTCATATTTATCATTGCATCTTGTTTAAATCCCATCAGTTTATTCGTTTCCTTCATATTCCCCCTATGGTGCTTGCAATTCTATCCTCCCTGTGGGCCCCTCCTCACTCCTCTTCCTCCTCATTCCCCCTTAGCTTCTCCCTTCACGCTATCGTCTTCCCTCAAGTGGCTTAACCGATCTGCCCAACATTATCCCTCTTGCTTAAATTTTCCCCCACTGGCCCTTTCTTCTGGTTTCCCTCCTCTTTCACAGACAATCTCCCTGACTGCCCCCCTCACCGCCCCTCTCGCCTTAACCCCTCCTCTCTCCCTCTCATCTCTCTCTCTCCCTTCTCTCTCTCCTCTCTCTCTCTCATCATCTCGTCTCTATACCCTTAACCCTCCTCTCGCTTTCTCTCCTTTAACCCTCCTCTTCTCTCATCCTATAACCCTGCTCTACTCTCTTCTCCTTCCCCCACCCCAATCGCTCTTCTCAACTCTGCTCCCTACTTTCTCTCTCTCTGCCTCTCACTTCCCCCCACCCTCTTCTCTCTTCCATCTTTGGGCTTCCCCCACTGCTCCTTCTCCCCCGCCT
>PIJE02001744.1:40481-82981 GCA_002895965.2 Coryphaenoides rupestris
GAGTGCAATGCCTCTACGTCGACGACGGAGGAGAGAGGAGAGAGAGAGAGAGAAGAGAGAGAGGAGGGGGAGAGAGGAGAGGAGAGAGGAGAGAGAGGAGAGAGAGAGAGGGGAGAGAGGGAAGAGAGGAGAGAGGAGAGAAGAGAGGGAGAGAGGAGAGAGGAGAGGAAGAGAGAGAGAGGAGGGAAGGAGAGAGAGAGGAGGAAGGAGAGAGGAGAGAGAGGAGAGGGAGAGAGAGAGAGAGAGAGAGAGAGAGAGAGAGAGAAGAGGGAGAGAGAGAGAGAGAGGGAGAGAGGAGGGAGGAGAGGGGGAGGGAGAGAGGGGAGAGAGAGAGATGGGAGAGAGAGGAGAGGAGACATACCAGAGAAAGGGCCAGTGGGGGAAATTAAGCAGAGATAATGTTGGAGATCGGAAGCCATTAGGAAGACGAAGGTGAGGAGAAGCTAAGGGGGAAGAGGAGGAAGAGGAGGAGGAGGGGCCCCGGGAGGAAGAAATGCAAGCAAAAGGGGGGAATATGAAGGAACGAATAACTGATGGGTTAAAAAAGCAATGTATAAGGACCACAGGGTTATGGACACGCTGCGGGAGAAGTAGAATTAGTGGCTGGGGGGATGAGGGGGTGTAAGACTAAATGGAGAAGAGAGGGGATTAGAGAGGAGGGAGAGATGAGGAGGAGGAGGAAGAGAGGGGGAGTGGATCGAGGTGGCAGAGATTGGACAACACAAGGAGTTTCCCTTTCATCCCGGGGAAGTTTAATCCCTAAAAGATGGCTGGGATAGGGCAGAAGTGGGATTGGAGGAAATAGGAAGTAAAATACAAGTCAGGCCACACGTTGGAAAATAACAATAACAAAGCATAATCATTGACAAGGAAGGTCTGATATGAATTGAAGAAGAAAATCAGCCCGGACTGGAATAATGGAAAATCAGAAACGTTATTTGGCCGGGGGGTGTAAGACTAAATGGAGAAGAGAGGGGATTAGAGAGGAGGGAGAGATGAGGAGGAGGAGGAAGAGAGGGGGAGTGGATCGAGGTGAACGAGGGCAGAGATTGGACAACACAAGGAGTTTCCCTTTCATCCCGGGGAAGTTTAATCCCTAAAAGATGGCTGGGATAGGGCAGAAGTGGGATTGGAGGAAATAGGAAGTAAAATACAAGTCAGGCCACACGCTTTTGACAGGAAGGGTCTGATTGAATTTGAGGAAATCAGCCCGGCTGGAATGGAAACAGAAACGTTTTGCCCCAACATTCACAAATCTAGCGTTTTATAACGGCCACAGCGGCTGTGTTAAGGGTCGGACAGACAGCTGAGAGAACAGCTCTTGTGTAGGAGACGTCCATTATGACTGTGTTGCAACCTCTCCAAAATAAGTCTGCTTTTAATAGACAACAAAATGCCAACTGCAAAATAAATAAATCCATCATATAATATGTTATATACTGTGTGTCAGTACACAGGAATGCTACCCAGTTTTCCTTGGGAAAATATTCTCTTCACTCTTGACTCATTTTCTAAATCCCCGAGCATTGCTGAATATGAATTTAACCTCTTTAATCTGATTTATAATCTGGTATGTTAGTGCTCAGATGGAAATCCCTGAGACTGATCGAAACGGCACAGGATTAGACGCATCCAACACACTAATACTTCTAATACGCAATCACACACACACACGCACACACACACACACGCACACACACACACACACACTCATACACATTCATACGCACGCACACACACACACGCACACATATATATTTATATAATTGATTTATTTGTATACACATTGCGACAACATTCGCAGAACACATTAATTTTACAGATGCAATCATAGATTCCTGTGGGGCTGAGGGAGAACCTTGATCTTGTCAACAAGAACGATGCAACCACATGACACTCGACACAAAGTGCCTGCTCTGTCTCCTAGAAGCATCTCACAAAGCTTCTGTCCTCCCCCCCCCACCCCACCCACTGTATCTCTGCATTGCCTTTCTGTTTCAGTGCCTGTCCGTCTGTCTGTCCGCCACCTTTCTCTGCTCTCTCGCTCTCTCTCTCTCTCGCTCTGTCTCTCTCTGTCTCTCTCTCTCTCTCAAGGGGTAATGTGCTACAATGCTACCGGTCGGTCTGCTGAAATCTCATTATCATCCATGAAAGGGAAAAACTTTGATTAATCTTTGCTGTTAAAAGCGCTAATTAATCTTATATATATATATGTATATATATATATATACATATATATATATAAAGGCACAGCATAGCGGCTGTTGCCCGGGACCCTAGCAGAGGCAGCCGGATACAGCGGTACACCAGCACACTGCAGATTAATCATCCTGGCACATAGCTGGGCTACACAAACAAGTACACGCTTCTGTCCTGCTCTCCACAACACAGTGACTAATCACACACAGGCGTTGGGGGTCTCATTTTTCACAGCAAACAGTCACAGTAACGTGCCGCTCAAGTCACATGAAAACACGTTGATGTGCATCGCGGAAAAACTTGTGAAAATAATCTTTTGGGTTTTTTTTTGTGTGTGTGTGTGTGTGTGGAAAATAATCAACGACAAAACAAAGGTTATTATGTATTATTCAATGCCAGGATTTATCGAGGCAGCGTTTTTATTAATTTATGCAGGGCAGTTAGCGGTAGAATTAACTGGATGTTTAACTTCCGTTAATTCTTCATGAATTAAGGGACTTGGTTGCCAAGATGTTGCTAATTGCGCAGGGTATTACCGAAATGATCCACTTTGGATCATTTCGGTAATACTACTGGTCTGGCAAACGCTCAGGCATGCCGCTGTACCCGTAGCCCACGCTAACTCACTCACAGACTGAGACGGGGACGTTCATTATCCAGGACACAAGGTAGAGGTCATCAAAGTGTAACTCTGCTGTAATATGACTTTGATATCAAACGACGACCCGGTCCATTTTCAGTTAAGTTGTACCGCTGACACTCAGGTCTACACTGGTTAAACTCAGGCTGTGTATCAGTGAAGAGACAGTGTGAGACAATCAATATGTTTGTTGTTATTCGACTGATGAACGATGATATTGGAGAGGACACCCCATGTGAATGAATGATTCAGTCTTCAACCTTTATATATTGCAGCATTGCTACCCCGTGTGCTGTAAGGATGGCACACTGACTGGTAGAATAGAGAATGTTTACAATACAATAGTGCTAATTCTTGCTTGGTTTTGTTCTTGGGCGGGGGGGCGGGTAATCATGTATTTTGAACTAAATGCAGAAACCAATTTTTCAAGTCAATGTTTGTGCCACAGGGAGCATCCGGGACCTCCACCAGACCACCACCAGAATAGACGGGCTATCTGCCACCCAGCAGGCCCAGTCCCCCCACTGAGATATGCTGATGAAGTTAAATTAAAAATAGAAAAGTAATTGCCTGAGATTACCTATGAATGTCTTGTCCAATATGAATAAATAAAGCACACAATGTAATAAAAGTTTAAGCCGGATACATTGATTTTAATTATGTCTACATGTCTTATAACTAAGCATCAAAGCTGGATATGGTAATTGGGTTAATAAGGCTTTATGAATATATTATTATGCCTATAGGCATGGGATACATTTTAACAGCATTTATATACACGTGTATATATATCTATAGGGGGTCCCGAGGCTGAAATAAAGGTTAAAGAAAGGACAAACGTTAAATGTTCAATAAACTGAAATGCACACACACACACATACACACACACACACACACATACACACACAACACACACACACACTATAAACACACAAACATTGGGAAAAATTGTGGAAATATACAATGATCTTAACCTTTGTTGTGTTTTCTTATTTTGTGGACCCTTGAAAGACATGAACAATGAAGAAAAGTGGGTCGAAAGAGAGAGTTTAGATGTTTGCGTGGTGTGTCATGGCTGGCACACACGCAGGTTTGAGCCACCCCCGAGTGTGTGTGGTGTGTGTGTGTGTGTGTGTCGGTGTGTGCAGAGCGAGGGTCTGTTGAACAGACATGGACTGGTGACACTGTGAGATGTGTTTATTTTCATCAGACAGGACTAATCCATCTTACTCACCCTGATGGATATTACCTTCGCAAGCGTCCAGCCAGCAATATCGCTGCTCACCAATGCCATTTGAAAGCCATCCATCTCTTTTTAACTCGTATCCCTCATCCGCTCTGCTTAGTTACGTGTCAGCAGTTGCCGTGGAAGTGGCGGGCGTGGAATCAGAATGCATGGAAATGTGCCGCCATTAAAATCCACTCCTCTCTGAATTCGACTCGTCAGGCGGCCCCCCGCCAATGGGCTTCTCTGCATGTGATGACACAAAATGAAGACGACATGAAATAAAAATAGATTTGTTCTCCTTTGGTATATCTCTGCGCTCCAATGTTATATACTGGTTTCACAAAGCGAGGCAAATATAAAAACCACCAAAAGTCAGTGACGTAGACAACTCCGTCTTGTGATTAGCTGAAGTCCTGATCAGTGAGAACCAATGGTGGTCACAATAGGACTGTACTGCATCTGCTTTGTAATTCATTGAGAGTGGTTGTAGAAAGAGTACACTGGCAAAGTGTCTGTCCGTCTGGATTCAGTTCTGCTTGCGGCGCTTGCTTGCTGTAAAACACAATGGGTCCTGATACCGTCCCTAACTCCAGTCACCATAGTAGGAGGTTATGCTATGCTAGCATTTGGACTGCAGGTCCCATGGCTACTTGCCATCTATATTTTTAGACAGTGCTACAACTGCCCCCGCATATTGTCTCTCCGGGGAAGAGCAACACACACCATCATCATCATCATCATCATCATCATCCTTTGCCTTTTCCAGCTGTTCAGCCTCATACATTGAGATGTATAGATTTATACTTTATTATTTCCCATGTCTACATATTTATGGATTTTTTTTAACGTCATAGTTAATTAGTTTGTGTGATCTATGGCTGATTCGCACCTAGTGCACTCCCCGTCATTCCGTGCGAGGAATCTCTCATATGTGAGCCATTTCAAAGTGTATTCCTTCTCCCACTGGGTTTCCCGGGGATTTCCTGGCCCGACCAAATCTCATTTACATGCCAGCCTGTGAAGCTCCTGAGACACGTGCTGCTGGAAAGTGAAATATTTAACAACACTATTAGCAAGTATTGGCTCATTTACATGATTCTCGCACGTGAGAATTCATATGCAGACGCCGGATGGGCTTCATGACCCATCCAGCGCCGCACACTGAGAGGGGTATGAGCGGGAGCCCTCGCTGATGCAGAATCGTAGATATTGAGGTTATGGATCGCTGAACGGTGTTGGAGTGTATCCGGCTTTGATACTCTGCTTCAGTCTTCAGTCGTTGCCGATCCTGGATCCTGTCTCCTGTCTCCATGCTATTGAATTCCATTCCAAGATATTGAAAATAGAGCCTCCCACGAACCCAAACACAGACACCCACCATCGCAGCTCCAGCCACTGGGGCCTACAACCCAAGAGAGACCCATTTAAGGACAAAAACACCAAGCCGCCTCCTGCCGTGTGTTACAAAACGTCCTCCCGGGTGTTTGTTTGTGTCTCACGTTGTTCTACCGCTGAAAATATCAGCGGTGAGCAACAAGCCCCGAGAGTTACCACAGTGGGAAAAAAATTCTTCCACCGTCGATGCGCTGTCAAAACTTTTCAACAGAGGCGGGAATCTCGGGGAGCGGCGCCGCTGCGTGGAGGGAGATAGCGCGGTGCGGAAACCGAAAAAACCCCGGCGAGACGGCCATTTGTCAGGGTAGTAGAGTGCCCTGTGGGCGGGGCTTACTGTCACGCTGAAGGAGATTGCTCTTTTCAAGATAAAGATGCGTGGGCGGCGGCCAGAGGGGAAAGGTCACGTCTCGTGTCTGGCGTTGTATTTACTGGCATTTACCGCGCGTCTGGAAGCCCGTGAACCGCAAGCACTGTACGTTGCGCTGTGATCTATAAGCTTACTGCTTACTTTCATTTTTTTTTTTCCAATTACCTGGGCTGAAAGGAACACAGATTGATGAGGGGCAGGGGTAAACAAGTGTGCAAGCAGTGTGTTAAGGAGGTCAATGTCAAAGAATCCATGTTTTGCACTGTGAGGTACGGCGCTATTCGGTAAGCAAACATACATTCATGCCACATGCTTCTGTTATAGGTGCAGATACAATATGTATTTGTATAGCGTGGATGGAGAACAGTCACAACGCCAAAGTCATGACTTGACCTCGCATGTGTCTGACGGCGGTCTACCAGCATTCCACTGCTGATTCCTCTTTTAATCCCCCTCCAGTCCGCCAGTAGTTCATAGTACCAGTAGGTTATTAGGCCAATGTTATCTTAAATTCAGATTTTCTATTGTTAAAATGTAATTAATGAAATTAACGATGCACAATCCACAAGATCCTATAACAAAGAACAAACCACATATTTCTCGATCAATTAAATGCAATGTTAAAGGGGAACTTTTCGCTTTTCAACCTTATCTCAACTTAGTCACTATCTGTCCTCATTAGGGGGAGAGTGTGAGAAACAGCCTGCAGTTGTCGCTGAGGCTCTCAGTGTCTCTGGTGCGCAGCGCACCGCAGATGCAAAAAAACGTACCCCCAAACCCTCACATGATGGAGTTGCCTCATTTGCCGTTTTTGCGTCATCCGGCGTCTTCCGGCAGACGGAAGTAACAGGGAGTTCTGGGGGGCATGCAGGCAAAATGGAGGAAAGGTAAACACTGTTCAATTTGCATAAACGACCCACGTTGACATGATACGAAGCCGGGTTGAAAAGCTCAAGACGCAGTTCCCCCTCATTAACGGATCTTAAACTTTTTAACAGAACAAGAATGGAATAGAATGGAGTCGGCCCGAGGTAATCATAAACATTTAACACGGTGACACAATAAAGTGGAGTAGGCAACATAAACACACGGATATTTTTAGCCTTGTCAGCCTATTTCTTTCTGCCTTCTCTCGCTGCCTCCAGCCAGCGGGCCTGTCAGAAGGCCCCCCAGGTCCCGCGCCGCCTCCTCCCGCTGCACTGCCTCCTCAGCTGCACTGCCTCCTCAGCTGCCCCCCTTGTCTGGGGACTTTTTTTGCACAGCCCCTGAAAGGGCTACAAAAACAGAGACAGGGACAGAGAAATTATAGCGGCTATAAAAGGAGGAATGAAGATTGTGCTGTTGTAACATACCCTTGTTGTAACGGTATAGTCTCGTAGGCCATCCTGTTATTATGCCTGAGAAATGTCCCTCTGGGATTGCCGTTGCGGTGGTCCCTGTCGCAGTGGTTGCTCTTTGTAGTGTCGTTCGTAGAACATTTTAAACACTGCTTACCAATCCTTTAAATACATGCAGTCTGTTGACATGATTGTGTTTCGGACAAATGACCTATTTAATAGCCTACAATCTGATACAGCATACGAGGAACAGTCTGCCACCTGTAGTCAGGGAGGCTCACTCTGCTTTTGGCTGCCAGGAGTGCCCCTCAGCTCCAATTACAGCTAAATCAACACGCTGTCAGCACTAGCCAACCCTTGCTGCCGATAGGTATTATTAGGTAGGGTAGAGGTTGCTTGTATGCTCCCTGTCCACCATGCTCCATCTAACCATCATGTGGTCTCTGTTTTTTAGGGCTTTGCTGTCATCATGACTGGATACCTGCTGGCCACCCCACCTGACAGCTTGCTCTCCAGCCAGCAACCCCATCACTCCACAATATTATTATTCCTTTTATCATTTGTACAATTACGCTTGTAATTGTAATGCTTTGTTACTCCTTTTTATGCCCGTATGACTCCCATTGCTCTCTGAACCGTCCCTGGAAGGAGGGATCCCCCACTCTGAGTTCCTTCTCCAGGTTTCTTCCTTGTCAATTAAGGGAGTCTTTTCTTGCCCTTAGTG
This sequence comes from Coryphaenoides rupestris, assembly GCA_002895965.2. NCBI lineage: Eukaryota > Metazoa > Chordata > Actinopteri > Gadiformes > Macrouridae > Coryphaenoides > Coryphaenoides rupestris. The sequence continues at coordinate 48,372 of PIJE02001744.1, forward strand.
GGGCTATAGGGCTAGGGGGGTGTCATAATCACATGGCCCATAATGATACACCCTGTGAAGCCCTTTGTGACTGTAACTGGGATTAAGGGCTATAGAAATACAATTGATTTGACTTGACTTGACATGAGCCCCCTGAGCCCTGAATGGCGCTGCTCTGCTACTACATTGAGACTCCGCCCCCCCCAAGACCTGTATGGTTCTAGTTTGCAACAATGTTGAGACTCCGCCCCCCCCCCGAGCCGCGTATGGCTGCTCTGCTGCTACGTCTGAGACTCTGCCCCTAAGCCCTGTATGGCGCTAATCTGCTGCTAGCTATGAAAGGTTTGAAGGAACAGGGCACACAACACACAACACGGCAAATTATGCACTGGAGAGGGTTGACCCTAACCTCGTGTCTGTAGCCGCTGTTTGTCAATGGAGGCCGATGGTGGAATGGTTATGTTGCAATGAGTTCCACTGTGGTATAACCTAATTATGTGCTCTTTTTTTTTTGTTCCATTCACTACCGACAATTATTTCTGGCAGCCCGTTGCCATTTCCATGAGTGGGTACCACAAGGGGAGAGCTAGACAGAGGGGAACGGGCTTGTTTTGCCCGTATGTGTTGTCCAATTAGCGAGAGCCAAGAATCCGTTGGCCACGTCCGAGGGTTTTCAAGAGCAATTTGATGCCTATTTGAACTCAATTTGAACTCTAAATGTGATTAAAATGGTTCAAATCTTACCTTGTTTGTTCCAATATTCATGATCCTCTCTCAATGCACTATTGCTATGGGCCACGATTTACAAACAGAAAATGTAAATGGCATACCGTGCTGTTATATTACAATTGTTAGATCGCATGCGTGTAAAATAAGAAGTTCAGGGAAAACTAGACACAAAAATTGTGTCATTAAAAGAATGAAAAACAAAGACAATGTCAAAGTATTGCACTTCAAAGTGTATTTCAACTATATGCAGGGCAACAGGGGAATAGAGGTGAACTCCAGAGTCGTGTCTGGCTGGTAGCTGTCATCTAATTGCTCGATGTTACCCAAGTTGCTGTCAAGTACGCTGGGTGAAGGTGGACACACACACACGGTGACAACTTAAAACAAAGAAACACAAGATGAATGCTATTAGTTATGTGGTGTTATATGTGGATACTTCCCCGGCACACGTTTTTAATCACGTCAAGCTATTTTCAAAAACCCTGGTTTTAAGAAAGGTAGCACTCCATTTTGATTTTGCAGCATATGAGAATTTATTCTAATCAAAGACTTCCAGGCTTTTTGCTTTGCCTCAAAGTATGCAGCTGAGGATTTGTGGGTGTGGAGGTCAAAGGTGACGGCGATGCTCTCTCAGTGAAGCACAGGGGGTTGGTCGTTGCAGGTAACCAGGCGCTGACGATGGCGATGGCTCGAGAGGTTGCATTGAAACCTGTGAGAAAGTCAACAGCGGTGAAGAAGAGTCGGCATTACATTCTTCCTCACACTGGGCATAGTCTTTATGCAGGTACAGGAGGATAAACATTGTGTGGCTTGTCGTGCTATTTCTGGAACAGGGCTTACAAGTACACTGGAACGGTATTTTTGTTGCCGATACTCCATCATATTGAGTGCGCTCAAGAGAGTTGTAATAGTGTTGAATCTTAAATCAACCTAAACATACCGGAACCTATGCTGATTAAAATTGTGTTTTTCCACATCTCTTGCACGAGAGAGGCTGTGGCAGTTTCAAACAGAATAATGTCTCCGCATGGGAAATAATGATTAAATAATAATGATTAAGGAATGATTAAAATAACCAACATTCCAATGCTCTTTTGCGTCAGTGGAGGCGCTCATCGCTATGGAGATTGTAGCTTTAGGCTAGCACGACCCGAACGTATCTTTCTGAGTGAATCCAAATGCTCACAATTAGATTTAGCCGCGACTCTGAGAACAATCCCCCCCTACAATCACTTTCAGTCGAAGCACATTCTAAAACGGCTGGGGTTTAGGTAACGCCAAAGTACTAAATTCTATAAAAAAATGTAGTAAATAACAGAGTCAGTTACAGTTACAGTGAGAGTGTCCGCCGGTACCTTAACTCACTACATGCATCTACTCACGTAATAGTCTTCAGTTGACTGTTATGAGACATTGAGGCCGATCATTCCAGCCGTTTGGCTATATACACGCTACGAGAGAGATGGTTATATAGAGAAGAGCAATGCAGGTACGCCTATCTATGTTATCTCGGTTATCCATTGTGCTAAACCTACGGACGCCGGACCCGAAAGCGACTGTCCGATTTGGGGTGCCATTCCGCACTGCGTGTTGGGGACTTACTTTCCCTTCCTGCAGCGGAGATGTTTCAAGACCCAACACACGAACAGCATTTGCTTATCGAGAGCAACATTGATCAGTCGATCCAATGGACAGGATTCCCGACGGGCAAGATTGCCTATGATCAGTGGTATTGCCGAGTCGGCTTCCTGAGTGGGTTGAGCAATACGCAGCGAGACTCGGGTTTGCTATTTTCAAAACACCTGCTGCCCCGCCGCTGTTGTTCCCCTTCAGCCACGGGGTGAGTGATGACAGCCCACCGCCGCCTGTCTGGGGGGGGCCGTGTGCACAGCGACGCTCCCTACGCATTATCTGTCTGCTTAATTACCAGGCTGTAATGTATAGGCCCATTATCAAATTGGTTGCTTTCCACCAAAGAAGCTGCTAATGTCTCCTCACTCTGGCTTTAGTCTGTTATTTAGACGACGCTACACGATAAAACGCTCTACTTTGGGGAGGTTAGCAGTTTGCAAAATCCTATTCCGTGTACTTCTGTGCTGCTGTCATATCAATGGACACATTAAAAAAAGCTGCACACTATGATAGTGCTAATTTTAGGGAGGAAGCCAAACTGTCAGACAGTTAACCAGCACCGCCGATGTGTGCGTGTTTGTTCCCCGTCGGATTCAAACTATTGTCAAAACACATCCTATTTTTTCCGACAGATATGTTAATAGTAAGGGGGAGCACTTGTCATGCCATACAATGGGGTGCAGCGATTCCCAATTAGTCGCCATGAATAGCAGAGTGTTCCTGACGATTTGCATTCAAAACAGAGGAGAGAGACACACAGGACGCCGACGGAATATGTTGTCATGTATTGGTAATCACTGTCTTTGTGATTGTAATAATACAATCACAAAGGCGCCTGCTATTATTTTGAAAGTGTCTGTGCCATTCATCTCAACAAATGGATAATAAACCTATTGTGAGATACAGATTTAATTATAAATAATAATAATAATAATAATATGCATTGCAATAACAACAGGTATTGAGCAATATAATAAATTGAACGCAAAATGGAGTTTTTATAACTGGCAATTATTGAAAATATAAAAAGCATGCATGTATTTATTTGTTCCATATTTATCTTTATAGAGGTTTCCTGCCAATAATGTGATCTTAGGTAAAGAGCACTTAGTCTTAAGAGTTAAACTTCTGGTGTTGTACTGATGGACTGAATAGCAGAGCAACACCGCAGTCGTTGTTGCCTCAGATTTGCCGCAGATTTCAAAGAAAGAATGCCTTCTTCTTTCTCATTTCTTTCCAATATTTTTGTTTTGCACCACAAGGCCAATTTAATGAAAGCGTCGCGATTGAATTTAACTGATTATTTCACTAAGATGCTTCATTAAGAAAATGATTGCATTAGAGATTTCATCCATGCGAATCAGTGCAATTTTCATTGTACATGCTCGAATACCACCTTAATTACACCCCTTTCGGAAACTAGAGGATCACAACACAACACCTGCTAATTCCACTCTTAATTGAGTCTAAATGATTACCTTTCACACATGTGACGGTATAGTCATTGTTTTAATGTCTGGTCCTCTTTGTCTATGTACAATTGTTGGAGGGGAAGAACATTTTGAAAGAGAAAAGGTTCAACTAATCAAACGTTTTTCGTTTAAGACAAGGAGAGCGTGACGGAGAGCTGGGATGTTTCCGTGCAGCAACAGCAGCAGCAGCAGCAGCAGCTCTGCTCCCCGCAGGAAGTGCTCTCTATCCATGATGAACATGCTAATTACCCAATCAGGTCTTCATTTGCAGCTAATCAACCAATCACCGTATTTGTTTCCTTTTCGCAGCTAATGCTGGCATCAGGCTCCACAAAATGATGACTGATAGGAGGATATGGCGTGTGGGTGTGGGTGTGTGTGTGTGTGTGTGTGTGTGTGTGTGTGTGTGTGTGTGTGTGTGTGTGTGTGTGTGCCGATGCTTCAAATTAAGAGAGAAAGACAGAGAGAGACAGACAGACAGACAGACAGACAGGCAGACAAACAGGCAGACAGACCGAGCACAACAAACGGGGGGATGGTGTGAGATGTGCGCGGGAGTCCATGCATGCAGATGAGAAGCAGGGGAGGAAGCAAGGGATGAGCGAAAAGAAGAAGGGAAGTAGGAAAGAAAGCTGCCACTCACCACTCCCCATCTGTCTCTGGGAGCACCTAATGGCAGATTAACCACAATGATAGAGTGAGAGTGACTCAGAGAGAGAGAGAGCGAGAGAGAGAGAGAGAGAGAGAGAGAGAGAGAGAGAGAGAGAGAGAGGGAGAGGGAGAGGGAGGGAGGAAGAGAAAGAGACTTGGAAACATTAGAGAGGATTGAGAGTGGTGTGTGTGTGTGTGTGTGTGTGTGTGTGTGTGTGCGTGTGTGTGTGTGCGTGTGTGCATGTGTTTAGCGTTGCCATGTGTGTGTGTGTGTGTGTGTGTGTGTGTGTGTGTGTGTGTGCGCGCGCATGCAAGATGATCCAAGCTGAGCTGAATGCTACTTGTCACCCGTCTCTTTCTCTTCCTCTCTTTCCGTCCGGGTGACAGAAGAGCGTTCTGTTTGCTGGCGCGTTGCTTTCCCCCCCCCCCCTCTTGCTTCCATTACGGGGGAAAAACCTTTTGATCTGAGCACCGCCGAGTGAGCGGCTCAGACTGGACCCAGAGGTGGAGGGTAAACTGGATAAAAAAAAAAACATCCAGCATCAAAGCAGAGGCTGGATGGCGTGTGTGTGTGTGTGTGTGTGTGTGTGTGTGTGTGTGTGTGTGTGTTGTGTGTGTGTGTGTGTGTGTGTGTGTGTGTGTGTGTGTGTGTGTATGGGCTATAACGAGAGCCGACGAGATCGAGGGCTCCATCATCATTAAAGGTAACCCATCATGCCGAAGACAACGGCCCCCTTCAACCCACGTAGACGACATGACATGAAGTGGGCATTCATGACACGGTCTCCAAGGGGATGGTCGCTGTTGTCGTTGTTGTTGTTGTTGTTGTTGTTGTTGTTGTTGAGCTGTATCAGCCAGCTCTGTTGCCGGGGGGGGGGGGGGGGGCGGCGCTTTGCACGAGGCTATTGACGAGTGCGTGCGTGGGTTCGGTGCGTGTGTTCATGCGTTTGTTTTCATGTGTTTCCACGTCTGTTCTTCTTCGTCAGCAACGGCAGTGACGTCTACGCCGGGGAGCCTCGGAGTCGGAGAGCTCAGAGAGAACTGAACCCTTTTAGATGTGCTCACCCATGAAATCTGTTGGAGCCGCTCCACACAGAGCCTGGGGGAAGGAGGAGGTGTGTGGGGGGTCGCGACCCTGCAAAGTGCTTTGGTAAATATCACCTTTGCCTTTGCGTTGCGCATCCGTGTCCTCCGCCTGGTAAATGTGTACCGCCACCGCCGTCGGCCTGCGCCTTTTCTCCATAACCCGGGAATTGCAAACAGGTGAAGGGGTCAGGAAAGGCGGGAACATTGCGTGGACAACCAGGGGGCGTCTGGGGACACGGGCAAAGTTATCCCGCTTTGCGTGCTCATTTGTAGTTACTTTTAAGTATCGCTGCATCTTCCAGAAAACTCTGCCTGTTAATTCTAACAGCTGTTATATGGGGTAAGATAAGCCTATTAGGATCACAATTGTTTTTTGAACAGATTCGTGGAACCAAATGAAATGAGCATACTCATTAGCAAGCTAGCGTTTCAAGAAAGTAACTATGCAAACTTAATGCATGCCTTATATGGAGTGTACGTGTACATTATCATTACCAAATTATTACGTCAAGTCAGTGCCATAAGTGATGGAGTTGAGTGCGTACATGGCAACAAAGCACGGTATCGGCGACGCTCCCATAGGCAATCGATCGATAGACACAGCCGAAGTTGAGCCAACAGTTATTTCTGGTGGCTTTATCAGCCAATCAGGATTAGATATTCATCAGAAATCTCTGCCTAGCAACTCAAACCCTTGTTTTTCTTGGATTAGGATTGAATGGTTTGATTGAATGGAATGGAGCAGCAGAACACCACAGTGAACATGCCCAAACCCAGATTACTTCACCAGCGCATTACTGTTGAGAACATCTGCAGGGGTTCTCCGAATCTATATATTTTATTGCAAATCTACGTGTTTTGCAGAACGGTGAGGAGTTTGCATGTCTCATGACCACATTCATCCATTGGTTCAGCGAGCTGCTTTCATATGCTGCATGTATTGTAGCAGGGTTAGTGGTGTGGTTGAGACCGGGGGAAGGAAACCATAAAGTGCAAAGATATAATAAGTGATGCTTAAATACATGATCGTGATGCTTAAATACATGATCCACCAGGGTTCTCTGATGGAGCCGTGGCATTGACTTGTGTCTAGAGCTTGTGTCTGGATCCGTGGTCAGCGAAAACTGGCAAAAGCATCAGATTTTACACCTGTTTGGTCTAAACGGCTTTCAGTAAAGATGACAAAATGGCATAGATTGCTATGTTGACGAACACATAAGACATATTTTAAAACGAAAATGTAAAACGATTTTGGGTTCACTACCCCTTTAAGTTGCAGACGATGCAGTCTATTTCAGGAGCCAGCCTCACTGCTGGGGAGAGCATCCATGATTATACAGTCTCTGTCTGACTTCCCAATAATCATGCCCACCTTGTGCAGCTGGGTCTGATGCTGAAATGAGCCACACACGTCTGCCCTCTCATAGCCCAATGCTAACCACGCCCCCTCTCCCTCTCACACCTGATGGTAACCACGCCCCCTCACCCTCTCACAGCCAATGCTAACCACGCCCCCTCTCCCTCTCACACCTGATGGTAACCACGCCCCCTCACCCTCTCACAGCCAATGGCTACCACGCCCCCTCTCCCTCTCACACCTGATGGGTAACCACGCCCCCTCACCCTCTCACAGCCAATGCTAACCACGCCCCTCTCCCTCTCACACCTGATGGTAACCACGCCCCCTCGCCCTCTCACAGCCAATGCTACCACGCCCCCTCTCCCTCTCAAACCGTGTTGGTAAACCACGCCCCCTCGCCCTCATCACAGCCAATGCTAACCACGCCCCCTCTCCCTCTCACACCTGATGGTAATCACGCCCCCTCGACCTCTCACAGCCAATGCTAACCACGCCCCCCTCTCCTTCTCACACCTATGGTAACCACGCCCCCCTCTCTCTGTCACAGCCAATGCTAACCACGCCCCCTCTCCCTCTCACACCTGATGGTAACCACGCCCCCTCTCCCTCTCACACCTGATGCTGACCAGGCCCCCTTTTCGCTGTTGACACTTGAGAGGGTTCAGTCCGTACCGGAGAAAGATGTTCTAGTTCTGATATCCCTGAGACACGGTGGCGGTGCACTTAGTGCAAGCTGTTTATGCCCGAGTCATTACACACCATCATGTCCTTTTAAGGGCGAAGGAAAACAAGAACACACAGCAGGGCGAGGACATGCTAATTCCACACAGGACGAGCCCAGTCCAGTCCAGTAACAGCAACAGATCCAAAACTAGTTGGACATTCTCGGCTCAAATCTCTTGCGTATTTCAACGCAAGCATTTTAAGTCTAATAGTATGGGACATGGAAGTTAAACGAAACCATTTTTCTTTTTTAACAAATTCTCTTTGAGTAAGCCGTTTCACAGAGAATATACAAACACACACGTGTGTAGAACTTCCGTCATCTTTTGCATGTCAAACCCAATTGCAGAAAGCCGCCTTACATAACAGATTTTGGTTTTTGCCACATTTCGTGGTGGAATAGAAATGGGAGAATGCCCCCTCTCGGGCACGGAATGGAAGGGGGCTGGTTAATGTGTCTCCTACTGCATGTGTCCCATTACATCCCTTCACTTGGGGCCACCTGGATCTGAAGAAGGCTGGCGTGCCTGCCCACGGATGACAGGCCTCATGTTTCATGGCGTTGGGCCCCTTACTCACGCCGGGACGGAGCTGCCGTGTGTGTGTGTGTGTGTGTGTGTGTGTGATGTAGTACTCCTAGACGCCACACACATGAACACACACACACACACACACACACACACAGCCACACACACACAGAAGCGAAGACAACAATGAAACCACTGGGTCTTTAGTGTGATTATGGAGATGGGCTTTTGATGATTTGTTTAACAGGGTCAGGGAACGCAGGACACATTCGAGTCAATGATGATGTAGAGGAGTTCAGTTGAAATTGTGCACTGTTTTATGGTTCATCTTCACAGCGGTGTGTTAATGTGGATCAGCCTATTTTGTGTGTGTGTATGTGGGTGTGTGTGTGTGTCTGTGTGCACATGCGTGACGGTGTGTGCGCGTCGGTCTCCTCTCCGTTCGACGGCCACGCTTAGCGCACGCGTGTTCCGCTGCGTTGACACCGTCGACCAACGCCCAGAGTCCATTAAAGGGATTATGAAGACGTGTGTGCAGCCCGGCTGACAGTCTGTCAGCGCTCCGCATCCAAATCATTACGGCTGCTGCTGCTATTATCAGATGGCACCGCTAACAGGACACACATCGCACATTAACCCACACGGCCACGGCATTAGATGCAATGTTCTCCTTACAGCGAGCGGCGGCCATCCATTAGCCGGGAGAGCGCCGCACGGATGCTAATGGGTCACTCCATTACGCAGTTTTGAAAAACACGCGTAAAAGACAACACATGTCAACACACGCTTTTAATAAAACTGCATTAAAATATAAAGAAGTGAGTTGACGGCGAATAGAAAGGAAAGTCTGTAAGAAAACGTATGTGCCAGACATCACATCATATGGGAGTATTAAAAAACACATCTCTTGCGAAATAGACGGAGACACAACGCTCACCTGATAGCAACTCTTTAGCCACAAGGCTAATGTGAACATGGGGTTGAGGGTTCACTTGAGTGATGAAGAGAATGACACACATCACGGGGTCATGATCGGGATATGCTCGCTTGTCAATACATTCTATGTTGGACCACAGCACATGAAACAACGACAAGAACATGGAGTCACCGTAGTGTTACCACGTTGCAACAATATTGTTTTAACCAATTCCTGAATGAATTGGTTGACTAGAAAAGCCACCCAAGCTAGAAATAAGCCGAACGCGGCCCGGAAAGCAACACGATACGGCCATCGGAGTCGCTAATCCCGGCGCGTCGGTTAATCTTTCTGGGAAGAGGATATTATTAACTACCAAGTCGATGCATCTGACGGCGACGGAGTGGGGACATCCTAACAACAACAGCGACAACAACAACAACAACAACAACAACAACAACAACAACAACAAGCAGACACTCCCCCCCCCCCCCTCTGTTGTTCAGCTTGTTGGCGGTTGTACTATAGACCTCCCGCCCTGACGAATTGTCCTCGCATAGAACCGACTGACTCATCGGTTAAAACAATGCAGGATAAATGCGACACAAAAAAGCAGGGAGCCCAACCCCCTATCAAATATAGCAGAGAGAGAGCGGGCAGCCCCGGGGAAAGAAAAAAAAACCACGAGTTCCCATAAAACTCATCGACTGACAATGGATCCCTGCGAGGAGGAGTAGCGCCAGGCGCGGTGATCTTGGACGGAGCACAGAACAAGAGTACACACTTAACAGTGCCGGGAAGGAGGCCAAGCAGGGGAGGAGGCTGAGCTCAGAGAAACTGATGGCGGGGATGCGATGGGGGGCTCTGGCTCAACGAGGGACGGGAGAGGAGAGGATCTGTGTGGGGAAACGGGGCGAAATCAAGAAGAGAGTCAAGTAGTAGAGAGGGGGGGGGGGGGGGGGGAGAGCAAGGAAGGGAGGAATGAGAGGGAGTCAGGGGGATGAGGACAAAGACAAATGGATGAAAATGGAGGGCTGGAGAATGAGGAGGAGGAGGAGGAAGATCAAGGACAATGCAGAAAGAGAGGAAAATGCTGAGATAGAGCGTACGTTTGACAGGAGAGAAACGAAGGGCGGGATAAAAAATGTACAGGGAAGCACAAGTGTTCAGCCAAGGTTGCAGTATTATCTGTGGATTGGTTTCATTCAAACGGTATCCATTTGAATGAAACCTCATTCATTCCTCTCCTGTTGCCTTAACTCATCTGCCGACGGACAGAGTAATGAATTAAATTAGACTGGAGCATTGAATAACTCCTGCGCTTCTCCCATGAGAACGGCCAAAGAAGAAGAAACCCAATTAGGAAAGTGAGACAGATAGAGAACATGAGGGGGGCGGAGTTTCGCTGTTACACTATGTATGTAAATTAATTTCGCCATGGTTTGTGCTCATACTCAGTCTTATCTTCAAATCTACTCATCCTACCGCTACAATCTCCCGCCCACCCATCCCATCACACTGTTTATAATTTGTTCTTAACATGATTAATATTTCTTATGTAAATAGATTTATCTCACACACACACACTGTTATAAGTGGGTTTTCAGCCAGGATAGGACTTCAATACTTCCAGAACGATGCTTAATAGAATTTGAATATGTCGTCAAGTACGTCGGTGAGTAAGTCGTCACATAAGTTGAGCGCTTGAATGAGTAAATTAGTGTGAGTGTGAGGGAGAAAGTAAGTGAAGTAGTAAGGAATAGTACTAAGGAGTCACTTAAAGTTAGCATGTTTTAACTCCCACATACATCTTTGTGTGATGTACACATATGTGTTGATGTAATTAATACATCCACAATAATACGATTAATAACAGTGATTCTGACCGACGTGGAGTCAATATTGAGGTCCAATCTAGCATATAATGTATGTTGTAAGAATAACTTGATGATTTATCATATTGTCATTGATGTGTCTAAACCCCTACTAACAAAGGTTATTAAATAGATATCAGTGGCATGTATCTAGCCTGCCCATGAGTGTTGATGATACATTATAGTGAACTATAATATTGGTAATATTGGTATATGTACGTCATAGTGAACCAACAAAGACATTGGAAATATAGGACTCCGGTATCAACTTTAATACACATTTCACCTCTTCTCATGTTCTTGACATGAGGTTTTTTAGGTTCAAGATTTCTCACCGTGATTATAGAGTTAATCCAAAAGGAGTAGGCCTCTATCGACACACACACACACACACACACACACACACACACACACACCCTCACACATACACCATTGTTCTTTGACTTTGTACACCGTGTGTCTGTGACTGTGTGACGGAGCGCGGTACAGGAGAGGACAAACAATCATCGGCAGTTGGCACAAAGGCAGCGCGCCAACCGAGCAGAGAAGGATTCGGAGGGCAAGGTAGTCAGATAAATGGAAGAGAGAACGAGCGAGCGGAAGAAACTCTTGACACGGAGATGTGATAAAGGAGCGGCGGGCGGGCAGAAGGAACGACGAAAGCTCCCGTTTCGCCGAAAGCAAGTTTGCCTTTCTGTGTCGAGCATTTTAAATCGCGCACCTACTGGAAGCAAGCAAATATAATTACGCATATTAAAGTCGCGGGTAAGCACTATGTCTGTGTGCACAGGGGCTTTGTGGTTTTGGGTTTTTTTTGCGACGTAATTATGCAGATGAATTGCGTTATCCATTAAAAATAAAAGGGAAATCTCACTTTCTCTCGCAGTGCTGAATAGTGAAGATTAAAACCAGCAGCGGTGTTATTAACGCCTCGCGGAAAAAGAAAAACATCGGTGGATTGAAGAGAGTCTGTGTTTTCCGGAGACCTGTGTTTACCTCTCCACTAACCTTTGGAGGCTCGTACCTTTGAATCAGCGCTATTGTCTGCTCTGCGATGTGATTGGCCGCGACAATGACGACACAAACCGCCACCGGTGTCGCCGGTGATTACAGTTCATGTTACGAAGGACAATAGAATGAATATGTGCACTGCCGCCGTTCGCCCCGGTCACAAAGGAGACTATGTTTAGGGAATTAGCTCGAAGTAAGACGAAGGAGAATTAAGGCGACCGCAATCCACGCTGTAATTACAGCCGCGCCACGGCAATGCTGAGAGTAACTGTGACTGAATGCATAACAATAGTGATTTAGTTTCCATAGGTAATTGAGGGAAGGCACTTGGTAATTATGATAATGGCGGTGGACCTAAATGAGACTAAAATACCGGTAATTGAACGAGAGCAAACAATGCCTCACGTTTCGTGTCCAAAATTTGACCCATCTAATGGCTGCTTCACATCCGCATCATTTGCTGTGGCCCCCGTTTCCATCTTTCAATCAAACTGATTTGCTTAACTTGTGTTCCCCTGCTGGCGTTTCTATGAAAGCAAGGGACAACAGATCAGTTCATCTTTCATCGTCAGCATCTGAGTCTTCCTCACTAAAACACCCACTCTACCAATCAAGCACAGCCAATTTATGTCGAAACACTTCTACCTGTTCTCATATTGCCTTGTCTTTCTGACGCAATTTTACCTTTATTTTTTCTTTCAAATGATACCCTGCTGCTCGTCTGCTCATATTTTTATGATGTGATTTTGTTCCGCTGTAGTGTGTCTTGTACTGCTGAAAAGCACTATAAAAATAAAATGCATTATTGTTACTGTTGTTAAACAATTTACTTTCCCGCTGTGCACGATATCGGCTAATTAGCTCTGAGCAATAGCATCATGTCCATTTGCCTTTTAGCATTTTAGATCAAATACAATAACTATGTGTCAGACATTCACGTACATACAAATGAGAAATGTGACCACCGATGCACTGAAAATCTTGATTACTCTTTACATCCTTGATATAAATAGTGGGTTGTACAACATGCTAATCTTTAGAGCGTCTTAAAGAACGACTACGAAAGTAGGGATTCAATGAACAATTTCCATCCAAGTTTTTCTTAATCGCTTCTCTCAGTTAATTAGTTTTTTTAGCTACTAGTTAACAACGACAATTGTTGCCACTGTTTTACCCTGTAATTAGGGAACCGTAACAAAAAAACATTAACAAAAGACATAATGGTGTGTCTCTTGGTTCTAAGTATTGTGAATGAATGATAGGCGGGAGGGTGAATGAACTACACTGGTGTCCTTCGACAGGTGCTGTCAGGCATCCTTAATCAGCACACTTAATTAACAACGGCTCCGGTGTGGACTCTTAAATGTCCACAGCAGCAGCAGTAGCAGTAAAGTATAGCCATGCTTAGTCAACCTTCCTGCAGCTTTACTGATGTAATGGCCGTGAACGACTCTCCCTTGGCCAAATATCTGCCTATAAAGACTGTGTGTGTGTGTGTGTGTGTGTGTGTGTGTGTCTCAAACGTAAGAGAAGAGTCCAAAATGAACACACAAGTGAAAATGTTGACAGGGGTTAAGGGTTAGCCTACCTTTCTGCACTGCACACACTTTGTTGCAATCATTTCAATAATTCTGAAATGCAGCCAATGAATAACCATTTATAATTGACCTTGAAAAAAATTACAAAAGGTCTCCAGGCAAGTATGAATGGAAGATGGCTCTCCTTTTAATCAAACATGGAAACAGCAAACCTTCCAACCCGGACACCTGCACTGTGTCTTCCCAGCACGGCGTCCACCCCCGCATGGGACTGGCAATGACAGGGCCCACCTCCATATTGGAAATCACTTCCAACCTGTTGGCCGTTTCCCCACAAGAGAGAAACAGGAATGAACACCGACCACGCCAATCTGACATAAAATGAGGAAGCCTGACAAAATGAGGATCGGTGTCCTATTTGCGTTACAACAAAAAAAACGACTCACGAGTCAAAACGTGTTTGGGTTTCCAGATGAATCCAGATCATTTCGTGGGTGATCTTGGAAAACGCATCGCCGTGTGCCACTTGTGATTATGTCTCGGAACGCTGCGACCAACACCCAGCTCTTAGCATTCATAACACTGCAAATGCAGGGGCTGTGATCAGCCAGCCACAGGCTCACTCCATCACCATCGTGTTACCTTGTTTGGCGATAGATGGTGACTTTAAAGACATTTATTCACACGGAAATCTCCCAGATTATTACTTGAACTAATACAAAACAGAGAAGAGAGAAGGACAGAGAGGGGACATGTTCTGTATGATGGTCACAATGGTTTCATGACTACCCCCCCACTATAGCAGTTATGGTCAGCCGGAGGTAGAGAGATCAAGAGGGGCTTAGAATGAACTAGAGGCATTATAGCTTTTCTTCATGTTTCTCCACAGTCCAAGTTGTTGTTGATCTTCTCGTGAGGATGACATTGTATTTGTATGTGTCATGTATGTGGTGTGTGTGTGTGTGTGTGTGTGTGTGTGTGTGTGTTGTGTTGTGCGTGTACGTGTGTGTGTGGGAAAAGTGTGCATCTCAGGAATGCCATGGACGTGGAGCCGGAAGATGACCCAGTCCCAAAATGGTGTTTGGTTAAACTCATCAGACCACAGTGTGTCATCCAAAACAAGCGCAACAAAGTGATTGTGCAGTGTACTTAAAAAGTGTCTTCCGAGTACACTGTGGGGCGGTCGTAGCTCAGGAGGTAAGAGCACTTGTCTGGCAACAAGGAAGGTTGCTGGTTCGATCCCTGGGCTCCGCCAGCCAAGTGTCGGGTGTTAGGTGTCCCTGAGCAAAGACACCACCTAACCCTAACTTCTCCTGACATGTTGGTTGTTAACTTGCATGGTTGGCACCGCTGTCGTGTATGAATGTGAGGCAATACTTTAAGCCTTTGCACAAAACCACTGTAATAAATGCGATCCATTTACAAAGTGTACTATTTGTGAGTATTATTTAATAACACAGTTCACTGAAAGCATCTAAGTGTTATTGGTGTAAGTTTATATAATATTTGGAGTGTATGAAACAGAATGTAGTATTTACGAATACTATGCTATTTTCACGTGCCTTCGTTTGGGGTTTTTGTGTTGGTACTTATGCCGTGGAAATCACATTACATTTCATTTACATTTTGGAAATGGGAGCCAGAGGTTTGAGGATACTTACACAGCCTTGACATAGTAATATCACTACATGCACACACACACACACACACACACACACTCCCTTATAGAAGCTGCATTGTAATTTAGTGTCTGTATACCACTATGCTAAAGTAATCCATCAAATATTCATGATGATGTATAAAAGTAAGTTCCATTATTGGAGTCTATAACAATAAATCATCTCTCTCTCTCTTGCTCTCTCTCACGCTCTCACACTCTCTCTCTCTCTCTCTCTCTCTCTCTCTCCTCTCTCTCCTTCAACAAACTCACTGACCTGCATCATCTCACAGGTACTTCGGACCGGCCGACCATCTCATCTCATAGAGTATGCGTCTAATGTAGCCTTGTATTAAACTCTCCTGTGTTTGTGTTTCGTCTTGGCAAAGGAAGGTTGTTTGTTCAATGAATGCCAAAGTCATCTTTCATCATTTGTACAACAATGAAGAACAGCAAACTATCTGCGTGGTCGTATTCGAAGAAACTAAGATATTCTGTGTGTGTGTGTGTGTGTGTGTGTGTGTGTGTCTCTCTTTGTGTGTAATACAGAAAATAATGCTTCTCCTCAAAATGTTCTTTGACAGTAATGGTTTACTTCAACTAGAAAGCATCAAGTATGGGGCGACTTTCGGTGATTCAACGGTGGGCCAATTTAAACGCTGACTTTATGTTTTGATCCGAGGCTCAAGGTTAAAGTATGTGAAACCAAGTGGGTTGCTGCCATATACTCACTTAAATATAATATGTTAAATATGTTAGAGAGTGCAGAATTCCACAACGTGAGACCTCCCTGGGCCAATCATCTTTCACCTTTATGGCCATAAAGCAGTGCAACTATCTTCCAACAGAATTGAACAGAATTCCAACAGAACAACAACATTTTCAACCTTTTTCCCATCTCACATAACAGTGGATACTCACACAGCAAAGTTGTACACATTTGTAAATTAGTCTTGTTGTTGTTGGTGGGGAGGGGGTGGGGGTGTGGCGTCGTTTCAGGGTTGGGGATGTGGGGATGATGGTGTTTGAATATTCGTATTGATTACCATGGTATTTTTGTACTCTTTTAATGTGTATTTTTCTTACTATTTACTCATTTTACTTACCTGTCCAGGGACTACAGGCAGAAAATAGCAATTTTCTCCTTGTTTTATGAGGTTGATGTTCTTTGTACTTTGTCCCTGTTCAAATTCATTCATTCATTCATGCGTACAGTCAGAGTGCACCACTGAAACTTTGAAGGTCTCAGTATCTGCATGAGGTCGTACTGACGGACTAGTGTAACATCATGTCACCCTCTGTTCTACACACACAGGAACACACCTATGCAAACACAGGTGCTCACATTGCTCCTTTGACTTTAATTACTAATTAGTACCACTGCATTTCGGATGAATCGTGTGTGTGTGTGTGTGCAAGTGTGTGTGTCTGTGTGTGTATGTATGTATGTATGTGTGTGTGTTTGTGTGTGTGTGTGAGAGAGAGAGAGAGTGAGTGAGAAACAGAAACAGAGAGACAGGTATAATGCCCAAGGCATCCTGAAACATTTATATCTCATTACCCTCAGAGAAGGTTGGATGAAGGAGGTGGGTGGCGGTGGGTGTGTGTGTGTGTGTGTGTGTGTGTGACGTTATGATTGAGGGTGCTGACTTACTGTCATGAGCGGCGTCTTGTGTTTTTCCGACGACGGAAAGGCTCCGTTGGGATGGATGTGTTGTCTTGTCACACATGCATCATAGAGATCCCGTATACTGTACGCAGCTTTAATTACCAGCATTGTTATTGACAGCCGCGCTAAGCTACGTGATTTGACAACACATTGAACGGAGAGATTGCATTCAGACGAACGCCAATCTCTCGTCAATCGAGCGCGCCGCAGTCCTCGCGAAGGGGCGTCAGGCGTTTAATATTTAAACGGAGATCGGGGAAGCTCTCCCAAATCGCTGTTTGAATTTTGGGATTCAAATTGCAATTGGAGCGTGTAAACAGGGCCCCCGCCCCGACGTGGAGCTTAAATAGGCCTTTTGTATTAGTGGCGTAACTGGAGCGCACTCACTGGCTTTGGTTTTCATTATCCTAACTGCGCAGATTGCCATCATGCAGATTTCAAACTAAATGACTGAACAGCTTTTTTTTTTAACAAGGCTGAAATCATGCAGTAATACCAAGGGAAACAATGGCTTGTGGTGTCCAATGAGCGAGCTCTCGGTGATAGCGAGGGCTGTCATATTAAATTAACATGCTATTCATTCCCCCACTCTGTTGCGAGCACGAGCACCCGGGTGTTCATCCACTTCCTTATTAATCGCTCCGATGTTAACCAATCATGATTAACATTTGTTCTTTTTGTTACCATGGCAACAACCATCTCTACCCAGCACACGGAGGGGGAAAAAATGAATCAATCTTTCCAAGGTCTTGGCAAAGAACTCAACAAAAAAAAAAGAAAGAACGCGGCCTTCACACGTCTGATTCCACCCTCAGCTAATATGTCCACTTACGCTGACAGCTTCTATGAATACTGGAGTCGGCTGATTAATCCAGTATGGACATGAATGGGATGCATTTGTACAGTGATTTTCTAGCGCTTTACAATTAGCAGCTGACCCTTCAACCGATCACATGTGCATTCATACACCACCGGCACTGCTAACCATGCAAGGCAACAGCCAGCTCTCAGGGGGGCTGTTAGGATGAGGCGCCTTGCTCAGGGACACCTAGCACTTGAGCCAGGCATTCACTGTACGATTTGAGCTCGTTTTTTGACCCGATTTTTGAGTCCCCCACCTCAATTTAGAGTCGAGCCGAATTTCAGCTTCGTCGGGCGTCGTTTTACCGTGTAGTGTACAGGGGGGAGCGAGGACCGATCCGGTCCAGATGTGGTCTGATCGGCGGGCGTACGACCAAAATTTTCTGTCAGAAATTTTGTTTGCCCGTTGTCAGGATCTCGCACGGTCGAAGCAGAGATAGAGTCAGTCGAAGCAGAGTTGATTCCCCACTGATCAGCGCCTCTTTTCTCACTGCGCCTCCATGAAGTGGCAAACAGAGCGTCTGAAAGCACCATGGCAACACAACGTGTCGTGTGGACAGACAATATGGAGGTTGGTCGAGCTGTGGCAACAGCATACGTGCCTCTGATGTTTCCTCCTCCTCCTATCACGACCGATATGAACGTTGGCAGAAAATAGCCACATGTCATGAGAACGTATGCACTGCCGCCTTCTTTTTTTTTGAAGAGTTAGAAACAAACAAACTTCTTCAGACTCAAACAAGGAGCTTTTAAATGAATCTTTATTGACAGTTGTCAATAGCCAGAATGGGGAACAGAGTCCGGCAGGTTGTTTTATTTACATGCAATGTGAGCACTCAGGTCGTGCTTGGAACCACATCTGTGTGAGCACATCAATCTTTATTTTTGGCTTTACATCGCAGAAAATGTACTCGTACAGTAGGAGTTGAAACAACACAACTTAAAAAATCGTACAGTTTATGCCTGGCTTTAGCTAGGAGCCGGGGAACGAACGAGCAACCTCCTGGGTGGCAGTTTCAGTTACCTGTTCTTTATTTTGTTGTCTTATTTCTACCATTGTCTGGGTCAATACTCTTTTCTGTGTTTAATTTGGCTTAATCTAATCACGACCAGACTCTGCTCCTCAATCTGTAACTCAGCTGAGTTATTAACTTGATAAACTTTACTTAATTTACATTCAATCTATTTGGAGAATACAATTTTGAATAATGGGAGGTAGAAGATGAAAAATGTATTTTCCTACTTTTGCTACGAACGAGTTACTCTTGATGGAACTATAACCTTCCCTTACTTCCCCTATTGTGATTCATACTGTGAAAGGGACCAGAATTTTTCGTTGTCATGACAATGGTTAGCTCTTGCTTCATAACCTTTGTATTTTGAGTGTAAAAACTTTTACCAAAATTTCCGAATCCTCTTATTTTATATTGTTTGGCCGAATGAATCATGGTTGTAAGCGGGACAATCAAGCACTTTTTCCGGAGGCGATTATCCTCCGCGGATGCTTCTTCCCCTGAATACCATTTAATGCACACCTACCGTTGATTATCCTGACCCGTTTGTGTTAACGCTGTCCTTATGACGTACATTCTGATGTCAATTATTTTCTTTTGAGTGAACTGTAAAATCTCCCACTGTGAAACGAATATTTTAATGGCCTTTGTCAACAATTTGAGGAAATGCCAGGCTGGGACTCGCAGTGTACCTCCATCGACCGGACACCGTCCGTCCATGTGTGAAGCTGAAATTGAAATCCGGTGAAAAAAAATGATTGCATTCAAGACCATTGAGTCTGATGTTTGTGATCCGTTTATCACACGCAATGATTACTTCTTACTCTCCAGTTCATGGGCTGCTGACACCAGATGTAATCTGATGTGATTGTAATGGACTTAGTTTCCATCTTTACTTCTTGGACATATAAAGGTGGGAGCTTCAGTCACATGCACATCAGGCCTATACGATATTTTTGCCAATTTTTCTGGTAAAGACTTAAAGGGGTCGTAGTTCTGTTGGTTGTGTTGACACAGGCTCACCTCCTATCCCATGTACACCAGACCATGCACTCAGACACACACACATGCATGCACACACACACACACACGACACACACACTATCTCAATCACATGCGCACACAATCACACACACACACACACACAGATCACATGCGCACACACACACACACTAACACATAATGCTCAGACATACACACACACACACACACTTCCTGACACTACCCAGGAGAGACAATCAGAATCAGGCAATCAAGGAGGAAGAAGACGTGGGGGTGTCACCATGGGAGGTAAAAACAGAAGAGGGAGAGGAGACAGACAGGCAGACAGACAGACAGGCTGACAGGACAGTCAGCGAATACAGATGAGGGGCATGCTGTTAGTTTAAGAAAAGCAAGGTAACAACTATTCTCTGCTTTTCCTTGAATATAAAATAAAGTAAAAAAAATACTAACTAAGAACAATCCTCGCCATTATCCTCCAGTATTTATCTCCCTGTGGGCCTTGCGGTGTTCTGTGTGCTAATAAGTGAAAATGCAACGTCCTTCCATTGAATAGCAGATCTCAAGTCAATTCAAGATTATTTTATTCCCTGAGATGGATGTGTGTAATAAAAAGAAAAAAAGCAGCAGCCATGTATAGTTTGTTCAGGCAGACAACTTGCCCTTTTTAGATATAAATCTCCGATATGCACACCCATCTGCACCCGGGTGGGCCTGGTTCAAAAGATATGCATGACTCCAGGTTTCATCACCACTGGAGGGATGAAGAAGCCTAAAGCCTCATCCTAGACATACCTGTGTCATTACTATTGGACATAGATAGCCTCGTCAGGCCCTGGCTGGCCCTAGATCTGTCCGTAGCCTGGCCCTCCCTTTGCTCTCACACCAAATCCGTTTGAGTAGTAAAAGCAAACGCATATTCTCTTCTTACCTGGGAAGTGCCTTCTGTGCAGATTTCTGTTCATCTTTTAACAATGTTTATTCAGTCTATTCCAGACGAAAACAGTTTTGAATGCTCTGTAGATTGCTCCACTTTCCTTGGGCGCCCGCCATTATTTTTGCTTCCGTTTCCCTCCCAAATGCTTTTTTTGTGCTGTTCCAACTTCTCAATTCATCGTGTCTCCACATATCTCCAACAGAAAATGTTTCAAAAGCAATACCTGCGCCAGCCACACGACCGCTAATGACTTAGCGCAAGGGTGGCCAACCAGTCAGAGACGAAGAGCCAATTTTTTTTACTGTGTTACTGCAAAGAGCCACATCATACACACATGAACATCTCCCCATCTCTTCCTCTCACACACACCAAAAATATTTCTTAGTCTTATCTAGTTAATTCGGGGGGTGCTCCGAATTAACGGAGCACCCCCCCCCCCCCATCAGAACCGCGGAAATTAACGGATCCCCCCCCCCCATCATAACCGCGAATTAACGGACCATCCCCCCAGAGATGCTGACTCGGAGCCCGTCGCGCGCCTCACGGTAGCGTCATTGCGCATCCTTGGCGCAACATCTGTGATAACGCGTTAACTTTGACAGCCATAAAAAAACCACAACATTCAATATGAACGTAAGAGCACAAGAAACCAGCAAAGAGCCGCATGCGGCTCGGGTTGGCCAGGCCTGACTTAGCGGGTCGGCGGGGATACTCCGATGATTTGAAGGTCAGCGTTGTTCAATTATAACAGCGGGCCCCAAATGAAACATCACTTTAATCGTTGTCTTATTCAACTCAGGAGGCTTTGGCCTCAAACTGATTTGCTGTGCAGACAGAGGTCAAAACCAATGAGATAACTACAAGAGTATAGGCTAACAGATGAATGCAGACCACTGCAGAGTGAATTCTCTTCCATCCAAATTGCTCTAACACCCCTCTCTCTCTCTCTCTCTCTCTCTCTCTCTCTCTCTCTCTCTCTCTCTCTAATTATGCAAGCTTTGACTTAGCTCTGTGCTAGCCCAGTATCAAGGTTCTATCGACCCTGATCACGCGGGCACAGACTACACTCACTGTCATTGACCATCGCTGGTGCCTTGACACACACACACACATACTGTACATGAAACACCTGCCCGGTACCTCCTACCCTACGTTATGATTGAGGGTGCTGACTTACTGTCATGAGCGGCGTCTTGTGTTTTTCCGACGACGGAAAGGCTCCGTTGGGATGGATGTGTTGCCTTGTCACACATGCATCATAGAGATCCCGCATATTGTACGTAGCTTTAATTACCAGCATTGTTATTGACAGCCGCGCTAAGCTACGTGATTTGACAACACATTGAACGGAGAGATTGCATTCAGACGAACGCCAATCTCTCGTCAATCGCGCGCGCCGCAGTCCTCGCGAAGGGGCGTCAGGCGTTTAATATTTAAACGGAGATCGGGGGAAGCTCTCCCAAATCGCTGTTTGAATTTGGATTCAAATTGCAATTGGAGCGTGTAAACAGGGCCCCCGCCCCGACGTGGAGCTTAAATAGGCCTTTTGTATTAGTGGCGTAACTGGAGCGCACTCACTGGCTTTGGTTTTCATTATCCTAACTGCGCAGATTGCCATCATGCAGATTTCAAACTAAATGACTGAACAGCTTTTTTTTTTTAACAAGGCTGAAATCATGCAGTAATACCAAGGGAAACAATGGCTTGTGGTGTCCAATGAGCGAGCTCTGGGTGATAGCGAGGGCTGTCATATTAAATTAACATGCTATTCATTCCCCCACTCTGTTGCGAGCACGAGCACCCGGGTGTTCATCCACTTCCTTATTAATCGCTCCGATGTTAACCAATCATGATTAACATTTGTTCTTTTTGTTACCATGGCAACAACCATCTCTACCCAGCACACGGGAGGGGAAAAAATGAATCAATCTTTCCAAGGTCTTGGCAAAAGAACTCAACAAAAAAAAAAGAAAGAACGTGGCCTTCACACGTCTGATTCCACCCTCAGCTAATATGTCCACTTATGCTGACAGCTTCTATGAATACTGGAGTCGGCTGATTAATCCAGTATGGACATGAATGGGATGCATTTGTACAGTGATTTTCTAGCGCTTTACAATTAGCAGCTGACCTTCAACGGATCACATGTGCATTCATACACCACCGGCACTGCTAACCATGCAAGGCAACAGCCAGCTCTCAGGGGGGCTGTTAGGATGAGGCGCCTTGCTCAGGGACACCTAGCACTTGAGCCAGGCATTCACTGTACGATTTGAGCTCGTTTTTTGACCCGATTTTTGAGTCGCACGACTCAATTTAGAGTCGAGCCGAATTTCAGCTTCGTCGGGCGTCGTTTACCGTGTAGTGTACAGGGGGGAGCGAGGACCGATCCGGTCCAGCGTGGTCTGATCGGCGGGCGTACGACCAAAATTTCTGTCCGAAATTTTGTTTGCCCGTTTTGGTTGAAGCAGAGATAGAGTCAGTCGAAGCAGAGTTGATTCCCCACGATCAGCGCCTCTTTTGTCACTGCGCCTCCATGAAGTGGCAAACAGAGCGTCTGAAAGCACCATGGCAACACAACGTGTCGTGTGGACAGACAATATGGAGGTTGGTCGAGCTGTGGCAACAGCATACGTGCCTCTGATGTTTCCTCCTCCTCCTCCTATCACGACCGATATGAACGTTGGCAGAAAATAGCCACATGTCATGAGAACGTATGCACTGCTGCCTCTTTTTTTTTTAAAGTTAGAAACAAACAAACTTCTTCAGACTCAAACAAGGAGCTTTTAAATGAATCTTTATTGACAATTGTCAATAGCCAGAATGGGGACAGGGTCCGGCAGGTTGTTTTATTTACATGCAATGTGAGCACTCAGGTCGTGGCTTGAGCACATCTGTGTGAGCACATCAATCTTTATTTTTGGCTTTACGCCGCAGAAAATGTACTCGTACAGTAGGAGTTGAAACAACACAACTTAAAAAATGGTACAGTTTATGCCTGGCTTTAGCTAGGAGCCGGGGAGCGAACGAGCAACCTCCTGGGTGGCAGTTTCAGTTACCTGTTCTTTATTTGTCTTATTTCTACCATTGTCTAGGTCAATACTCTTTTCTGTGTTTAGTTTGGCTTAATCTAATCACGACCAGACTCTGCTCCTCAACCTGTAACTCAGCTGAGTTATTAACTTGATAAACTTTACTTAATTTACTTCAATCTATTTGGAGAATACAATTTAGAATAATGGGAGGTAGCAGATGAAAAATGTATTTCCTACTTTTGCTATGAACGAGTTACTCTTGATGGAACTATAACCTTCCCTTACTTCACCCTATTGTGATTTATACTGTGAAAGGGACTAGAATTTTTCGTTGTCATGACAATGGTTAGCTCTTGCTTCATAACCTTTGAATTTTGAGTGTAAAACTTTTACCAAAATTTCCGTGTGTGTGTGTGTGTGTGTGTTGTGTGTGTGTGTGTGTTGTGTGTGTGTGTGTGTGTGTGTGTGTGTGTGTGTGTGTGTGTGGGGGTGGGTGGGTATGTAGATGAGGGTGGGGGGAGGTTGGGGGGGGGCGAAGAAGGAGAAATTGAAGGGGATTCAGAGAGGGAGTGGGTGATGACCAGAGAGGGAAATAAATGATGCGGATAAGTTCTTTTGTCTGACAAAACTGTTCGAGATCACCCACACCCCCCCCCCCACCTCCACCCCCCACCCCCCACCACCAGCACCCATCTCCCCAAAATTGTAGAACAGTTGAAATTAGAATTTAGATGACATGTTTTGCGAGGGGTGGAGGGCGGGGGAGCGTGATGGCACTCATGCGGGTGCTGGCTAATAAAGACTAGAGGCTTCCAATCTCACTCCTCCGCCCTTTTTCTTTTTACCACAGATCGTGTCCGTTTGGTTTCATGGGGAGAGGGGACGGGTGCGGCTGGTTGAAACCGGGAGAGTGTGCCGACGGTGGGCTTAGGAGGAAGCCCTGTGTCAGAGTGGAGCAATGCTGGGGCCCTTGGAGTTTGTTAACGTTTCAACACAACGGCTTTACATGCAGACCATGTCGATTTTATTTTCTTCATTTTATTCCGTTTATTTGTCAGGGACAGTGCATATGAATAAACATTACTGTAAATATACCAGAGTTAGCCGGGGGGCTAGTTTTCATCTGTAGTCCCTGTGGTGTGAAGTTGGCAGCCAAAATTAAAAACGAGTTTAAAACAATAATCATGTCGTAAGTCATATCATTAAAGTAAACTTTGATACTTTGACTATATGAGGCACTTGCAGTGAAGGAGCAAGGATATATTTCAAGACTTCCCAGACCCTGTGTGTATAATCTCAATGGAAATAACACACACTTGACGACGTGATCTGCTAAGATCACAGATCTTTCATCTGGTCATGACTTACATAGAATAGTTCCTTCATGATAGATAAGCCAATCGGGAAAGGTGAATGAGAGTGGCGGACACAGATAGCAAGCTTTTTCCGAATTGTGCGTTTATAATGAGAGCGTTTAGATTCAAACTCTGTCACAGCCACTCCTCTCCTCCTCAACTCCCCCTCCCCATCCTCCTCCTTCTCCCACTTCTCCTCTTCCTGCTCCTACGTCCTCCTCCTCCCTCTCCCTCCCCTCCCCTCCTCCTCTCCCTCCTCCCCTCCCCCCTCCTCCTCTCCCTCCTTCTCTCCTCCCTCCTTCCTCCTCTCCCCCCTCCTCCTACTCCTCTCTCCTCCTCCTCTTTCTCTCTCAGCAGCACTGTTTCATCTATCGTCATCTCTCTCTCTCTCTCTCTCTCTCTCTCTCTCTCTCTCTCTCTCTCCCTCCTCTCTCTCTCTCTCTCCCGCACCCCTCAGAATTTTATGGCTGTAGTAACAGCAGGTTGACCTTTCTGCATGGTGATTACTTTATAATGAGAGTACCACAAGGCGTCCATCGTCTAACTACCTCCCCCAACATTACCTCCTTTCTCCTGCTCTCTCTCTCTGTCTCTCGCTCTCTTTGACATGCCCAACGGCAAACTGCAAATGTGCACGTTTTATTTCTTTCTTTTGGAGTTTTGTTTTTGTCTTAAAGACTGGGATATTAATTATTAATGGCACCATCTTTGTCTAATGTTTCGTCCTGCTATCCAATGTCCCCGGCAGAGACCGGGCAGGAGCACTTAGGCCACGCCCACCGATAGCGTAATGGAGCTAAGTCTGAAGTCTCAAGATGCCGGGGTATTAAAACGTGAAAGCATCGATAAAACACATGGCGGGGCTTTATGGGGGCGCACGTCAAACTTGCATTCTGTTTACAAAGAGCTCACAGCTGGCGGGCAATAAACGCCAAAGATACCACTTGACAACACAATGATAATGTCACTTAAAACCCAGAACGGTGTTTGGTGTTTGAAACCTTTCAGCCTGCTCCTTCAGTCTAACTTGTCTCCTGGTTATACTTACAATATCTCCTCATCCATAAGTGGTAAGGTCGGATAAACGTTTCCATGAAAGTTGTGAAGACCCATCACCTTTTACTGTTTAACCGCTTAGAAACACACAAGCGCCTATTGTGAAAATGAATTGTGAACTACTCTCGAATGCAATAACCCCCCAACTCCAAAACGGTAGGGAAGCAAGTAGAGGTGCACCAGCACAAGATACATACAGAGGGATCATTGGGCAATAGCGTCTTATGAGGTTATTGTGTGCGTGGCTGCAAAATGCGTTTGAGCGCGAGAGGCATGGATGTCCAAACTGCACTTATCTCGCGCTCAAACGCATTTTGCAGCCACGCACACAATAACCTCATAAGACGCTATTGCCCAATGATCCCTCTGTATGTATCTTGTGCTGGTGCACCTCTACTTGCTTCCCTACCGTTTTGGAGTTGGGGGGTTATTGCATTCGAGAGTAGTTCAGAATTCATTTTCACAATAGGCGCTTGTGTGTTTCTAAGCGGTTAAACAGTAAAAGGTGATGGGTCTTCACAACTTTCATGGAAACGTTTATCCGACCTTACCAATGCTTGTGTGGGCATGAGTACATCATAAGACAGTGGGGCAACATCGGTTTAGGCCTCTCTCTCTCTCTCTCTCTCTCTCTCTCTCTCTCTCTCTCCCTTCTCTCTCTCTCTCTCTCTCTCTCACTCTCCCTGTGAAACGTACCCCCAGGGTCAACACTGTAAAATGGCATCCACCAAATGTTTTAATCAATATCGCTGACACCGTAAGAAATATGGCTGTTCAACTTCCAGTGGACCTGGTGTCAGGAGGACATTTGTCTTATTCCCCGGGGGGGGAAATTGTGACAGCATAATATTTGTTTCATTTGCATTTTGAGTTGCCTCTGAAGTGAATTATTTTGTGTGAAAAAAAAAAAAAAAAAGGTTGTTCAGATAGCGTGTTATGTTTAACACATTAACGGATCCATAACCTTGTATAGTTTTCATCGTTATGAAATGCCTGTCCTTTATTCTCCAATGTGTTCACAGCTTCTGAATAATGTATGTGTTTTATAATATAATGGATCTATTTGTTATTATAATCACACATCCAAGGCATTTATAATCTTGCTCTATTTTTAGATGTAACACACTTTGACGAGATGATTATTTATTACGCCATTTAGTATTTAATTCAACCGATTAGAAACTGTGCTGTGAAAATACTCACAGAAATCCTTCTAGGAGTTTACCGTTACTTTAGTGAAAGGTTTGTTGAAATGTGTTACTTTGTGTGCCGCGTCCATGTTAGCTGTGAGCTGTCAGTGACAATATCCAGTTCTTCTTGTGGATGAAGAGCCAGCGAAGCCAAGATAACTTCTTCTTTCTTTTTTTTCTGTTCAGGAATAATAAAGAATTAATATGAACAATCAATCTACAGCAAATGCACCACATATAAGCACATAGTTGTGCTTATTGGCGATCCAATCCAGTTGCTTCCCTGCCAAAAAAAAAAGGTAAAGTCAGTATAGTAAAAAAAGACACATGGACTGCTTATTAATCTAAAACTAAAACTAAAACTATATCAGTTAGACTTTATTTAATTAATGACATTAGTTTTTGTCATGTTGAAGCAGCTAATGTAAACAGGCTTGTGGTCGGACACCACGTTGTGGCCTGTGTGATATGCGAGCCGTTGCACTAGGATCCACAAGATGGCTGAAGCTCTTGGCCCAGTCTTTCCTGAGGAATGACCTAACCTTTAATTGATCTATACATATTATACAACAATATTTAATCAATGCAATTATGGCCCTACTAGTACCGGGCCAGTTGGGCCTCCACAACCTCCTGCAGGATGGACAACAGCAGACCAGGGCCCTTCAACAGAGAGAAGACATCTCAAGCCAGTGCTGGTCCACAATACACTCACACAGGAGCTGCTTGGATTTAGCAATCATGTGTCCTGTTCTCAGATTCAAGATTGGCTTGATTATTCAACCTTCTCCTTGAAGTTCATAGCCTCGTGCAAGATGTTTGCAGTGATTTATGGAGGACTATTCTAACGAGTGGTCCACGGTTTGCCAGCGGTAAGCAGCCCTACCTGGAGAGAAGCCCCGGAGGACTCGCGGCTCGGGCTGGCGTCCCAGCCGGGGCGAGGGAGGCTGGTGTCCTCTGTGATGCCGGGGAGCTTCCTCAAGGTGTCCAAGATGAGGGGAGAGCAAATAATGAGATGGGATGGAAGGGAGTGGAGAGACGAAGAATGGAAATGAGAGAAGAGACAGAGAAAGAAGAGAGAGCCAGAGAGAGAGAGAGAGAGCAAGAGAGCGAGAGAGCGAGAAAGAGAGAGAGTAGTAGAAATGTAGGAATCAATCACATCGCAAAAACTAGGGCTCCAGACCCTCATCAGTTCTTGGAAGTAGCGGCCAATAAATATAATATTTATTTATAACTAGTAAGTATGTAAGTAAGTAACGTTTATTTATATAGCACCTTTCACAGACAAAGTCACAAAGTTCTGCACGGGAGTAAAATAAGACCATCACATAGTAGGAAACAATCAACAAACTGAAATACAGACACTAGAGGCTAGACAAACAGATGAGTCTTTAGCTGCGTTTTAAAAGTGTCAACTGAGACCGCACATCTTAAGTCCAGTGGAAGGGCGTTCCACAGTGTA
The DNA here is from genome assembly GCA_002895965.2 of Coryphaenoides rupestris. Lineage (NCBI taxonomy): Eukaryota > Metazoa > Chordata > Actinopteri > Gadiformes > Macrouridae > Coryphaenoides > Coryphaenoides rupestris. The sequence goes on from PIJE02001744.1 coordinate 77,107, forward strand.
GGTGCCACAATTTCAAAGGCTCCATCACCTTTTGTTTTAAGCCTTGAGTGAGGGACAACCAGTAAGCCCTGATGACATTTTCCACTTGATTGACGTACAGGGCAGCCATTCTGAGATCTCGTCTTTTCTAACACACGGATCACCGTGCATGTGCAGTCAACCATGTTGTTGACGGGGGGGGGGTCCGTTCATTTTACCCGCAGACGAACGGCCAGGCGGAGTGCGCCAACCAGAGCCTGGAGTCCGCTCTGCGTTGCGTCTCGGCTCTCCACCCCACCTCCTGGAGCCGAGACCTGCCCTGGGTTGAATACTCCCTCAACGCCTTGGTCTGCGAGGCCACCGGCAGGTCCCCATTCGAGGCCTCCCTGGGATACCAACCCCCCCGTCTCGGTCCCGTCGGTCCAGGCCCACCTCCGACGGTGTCGCCGGGTGTGGAGGGAGGTCCGCACCGCCCTGCTCCGTGCCAATGAGCGTTCCTGTCACGGGGCAAATCGCCATTGCGTGAAGTTCTCAATAAAATTCTTGAAATAAAATAATTCATTTCCCCCTGCGCCCCACTTGTAATACCACTGCGCCCCACTAGAGCGGCGCGCCCCACAGTTTGAGAGATACTGGAGTAAGGTAATGACCAAAGTAAGGTAATGACCAAAGTAAGGTAATGACCAAAGTAAGGTAATGACCAAAAATGTACTGAATTGTAGTGTGCCACAAGGGCTCATGCAGTTATGCGAGGTACACCAAATTATATTGTATATATATGAAGTATACTCTGGATATATTTAGCATTTTTAGTGTAGGTAGATCATTTTGGCTTGGTCATTATAAAAGTAGCTCGCAAGTTGAAAAAGTGTGGGCACCCCTGATGTAACAAGTATAATGGAATGCTTACTTCCCATTCACTCCTGCAGCATTCTTCTAATCATAAATTCTAAAACAACTCTAAACAAATAGTAATAGTACCTAATAAGTACAGTAAAAAGTATTCTTCTAAACAGTATTCTTCTAAACATACATTCTAAAACAAGTCTAAACAATTAGTAATATAGTACCTAATAAGTGCGGTAAAAAGTCAAAAGTGACAAATAAAGTAGCAATACTCTGGCTGTTGGTGCAAAAATGTAGTAAAAGTGTCCGTGTGCAATACAATAATATTCTTATACTAGCATAACATAGTAATTGGTAACTAGTAGATAATAGCAGCAACATGTGCGCCGTTAGCCAACTTCCAAACAGTCAATACAATTGAATCCAATAAAACAAGTGATTAAATACGAGCATGTTCTCTGAGCAGCATGTCTCCCTGGCTGATCCAGCTGATCCAGGACCCTGCGTGCTGCCACTTACAGGATTTAATGTCAATTTGATGTTGTTGTGGTCTTCTGTGGAAGCATTTGGTTAATTCACCATTTACTTACTGTTACTTGCTGCTCGTGTGTCTGTGTTGAATTTGTGTTGAACAATTATTGACAACGTTAAACGCTCAACTTACAAATGATGGAAAATATTGCAATCTAGGGGATAATTGAAGTCTGTTCATAAAGTAGCTACATTGCTCTAATTAATTGTTTAAAATGAAACATTACGATAAATTGGTGTATTCAGAATACAAATCACCATTTTCAAATTGAAACACTAATGAGTGACCCTGTCGCCCAGGGAGCATATTAATCAAACCAGTGGAGACTGGTAAGGAGCGGTGAGCTGCAGTAGACTGTTGGCCTGCAGCCTGCTGTCCCCCTGACGGTGCTGGGTCTTCCGGACGATAATGGACACGTTCACAAGGAGGCCGGGACCCAGGGCTGACCTCCCGGAGAGCACAACGCCAGGAGACAGCTATGTTTAAACCTGGAGTTTCAGGAGCTGCTTTCACTTTAACGAAACCCTTCCTGTGGACCACATTCAACCTGCACTCCAACTCAACAACAATACCTCCTACTCCTACTTCAGTCTGTAAGGACTGCACTACTGTAGACACATGTGTGGGACAGTGCTGGTATATCCATGCCAGACAACCTGATCAATGTGGAGTCAGCAGCTGGGAGATCATAATAATACTAATAATACTAATAATAATACCAACAACAACAACAACAATAATAATAATAATAGTTATTATAATATAATAATTATTTGTATAGGACCTTTAAAAACAGAGTTTACTGTGTAAGTGCTTTGAGCAAAAAAATTTTAAATAAATAACATTTGATAAATAAATAAAAGCAATAAAAGAATAAAGGCAATAAAAAGACGACATCACATAAAAGCAAGTCTGTAAAAATGGGGTTTAAGAAGAGATTTAAAAGAAGTCACTGATTCTGCACGTCTTATCTCCTCAGGCAGGTCGTTCCAAAGCCGAGGGGCCCTGATGGCGAAACATTTTTGCCATCAGGGATGAGAGATAATAGATGAGTCGACCGCCACCTCGACCTCGGAGGAGGACGATGCCTGGATGGAGGGTCCAGGGTCCGATGGGTCTCCAGATTGACCTGAAGCCCAATCTTTTTCCCTTCATTGTTCAGCCATTGTCGTTTTGCCTCTTCGAGCGTACGCTATGGCGAGTTCGTTCAAGTTGATAACCTTTGCAGGGTCTTGGAGAGGGCGGTGAGCCCACAACGCAATGTATGTTGGAAAGCAACAGCCAGACAAAACGCACAGGGAAATTGTGATGTTTACTCTCACAAATATGTGTGTGTGTGTGTGTGTGTGTGTGCGCGCGCACGGGCGTGTGTGTGTGCGTATGTGTGTGTGTGTGTGTGTTGATGACATTGATGACCTGAGGTACCGAGAGTGAAGTGGTAATCTTTAAAGGTCCTCCCTTCTCTCTCACTTTAAGTTCTGAATAACCAGCTGCATGTCAGCTGAAACAATGTCACTCTCCAGCAATGTTGTTAAATACTACAAACAAACTAAACAATTTCAAAAGGTGTTGAAAGATCGGATGTTCCAGAAGCATCTCACAATTGTTTTCGAAGCCAGGATTTGTTATCTCATGACAAACAAGATATTTTGGCTCCAGAGTTTTGGCTCCAGCCTGACAGTGTGAACCCAAAGGGACCAACTGCATGGTGGTGTGGATGTCTCTCTCACCGCCGCCGTGCCTCGGTCTGCCAAGCGGAACGCACACACTTTAGCAGTTCTGACAGATGGATGGAGTTATCAGATGATAGAGGAACTAGGCTTAGCCTATAATTATCTTAATTAAGATTTACTCGAACAATAATGGCTGCGGCTGAAAATAGAGAATCACAGACCGTGGATGAAGAAAACAGTATTAACGAGATTGCTGAGCAGGAAGTTGAGGGGAAGACTGAAGGCAGCCATGTTTGAAAAAGTAGTTAAAGAATCGAGCCAAGACAAAATGGAAACTAAAAGGCACAACATCAAAACGCTAGACACGCATCTAATGACCATGGAGAGAGATTTGTCTCACAATTATTCATATTAGTAGGAGTCTTGTCTCTAGTAAAAGTTGAATTGTCTTGCATGCCATATTTATAATTTTTCCTTATGTCCCTATTATGAAGACCAAACAAGTCTACATTCACTGACTGCAAGGTTTAATGAAGTTGTTTTTAAATACATATTATCCATATTTTCAAAAATAAGAGTAACTGGAATATGATATATTATGCTGTGAAGAAAGTATTCAATTCATGTTTCAAGTAGACAAGGTTAAGAACGTAACCTATGTTCAAGGCTGCTACAGTTCAATGTTAAAGGCGTCACTTCGCTTCTTGTGAACAAAGTTTGTCATGGTAAAGTCGGACACCCTCCCCATCCACATCCGACAATCACCAACCCTGCCCTCCTTCAAACAGGCCCTCAAGACCCACCTCTTCAAACTCCCATTCACCTGACAATCATCCTCCCCTCCATCTCACCGACTCTAGTTTGAAAACGTCTCGTCTCATACTTTTAGTTAATTCTTTGTGTGTAAAGCGACTTTGGGTACCCAGAAAAGCGCTATATAAATTAAATGTATTATTATTATTATTATTACATGGTATGATTTAACTATTTCCAGGCAAACACATTGGATTTTCTTCCAAAAACAAACGACACACCTGATACAAAGGCAAGATAGAGACACAACAAGAGAAACATAAGTCTATAATTCTACATGATTCGTGTGAGAGTGTCGGTAGGGAGGGATGAGGGGGGGATGAGGAGGCTGTCGACAGTGGATGCAGAGCAACAGATGGAGAGAGGGGAGCTGGCAATATAACCCACCAGCCAAGGAAGAAATGGGGGGTTGCAAGGTAAGAGTGCATGGTGGAAGTAATGAGAGGCATCACAGGGGTAAGAGAGAGAGAGACAGAGAGAGGAGAGAGAGAGAGAGAGGAGAGAGAGAGAGAGAGAGAGAGAGAGAGAGAGAGAGAGAGAGAGAGAGATAAAGTTAAGATGTTCTCACGGTGTGCCCATCAGGGACCTTGCAGACCACAACAACCCAGCGGTGGCGTTGCCTAGCAACAGGGAGGTAATTGTGGCAGATCATATAAATGAGGACGGGTCATTGCAACACAAGGACACGCGGAAGGCAACAGAATTACCAAATTTACAGAGAGAATTCTGCTGCTGCTGCCCTCCGCCAGCGCATTACTCAAGTAGTCGCTAAATCACTTTCGGCAAAATGAGACAGAAAGTAGTTAGCCAAGGTATTGTTGCCATCAGAAACCTGCTCTCCTGCCAGACAGAGAGTGTTCGGAACCAATCTGTACACCCAGCTCCTTGATTCACTCAGTGTTTCATTAAAAAAACGTGGAAATCAAACGGCTAATTTAAATTACTGTTATATTGGCGGTAAAACCCCATTCATATTACGACCAAAAAAGAGAATCCCCTCCGTCTCGTCGGCAGAATAAGAACGATATTAAGATGAGAGTAGAATATTAGCTTTCTTCTGTATTACATCTGCCACGTATTACAGTGCGACGAAGCCTTTAGAACGATAGACAAGCAGAGATTCTGGGGGTGCTTTGCACTGTTAAATATCTAAAATGGATGCCCAATTGTGGACAGAAATAGATCGATGAACAACAAGTTGGCGTCTCCCTACCCCTCCCCCCTTAATGGTGGTTCGTCATCCTGCTTGCCACGTGTTTCCATTACATATAAATAAGTTCATTAACAGTGACTACTGAAGCCTGTGATATTAGAGAAAATCCAGTGGTTTGTACAGACCACTTGTTTGCTTCACAGAGACCAGCTAGCCCTGCTTAATGGCACTGGCGACTGTACAACGGTGAATTCAAATTGCCCTTCTCATACCAAGCCAGATCAGTGGCATCTGCTGTAAAAAACAAGTAACTTCAAAGGCCATAGTTATTCCATTTAATTTGAGTGGTATTACAGGTCCGCGAGAATCCGGCGGTGCGGTTCAGAGAGGAACTCCCGGTGCTCTTGATACTCGGGCACGATGGCACGGGTGATAATGCACGTAACAGTACAGTCAATACATAATGCACTCAAGCATTAAAACCCAATGAACCTGCGGCACTGAAAGGCATCCATGGCCAAGATCACGTGCACATCATCAAGAGAGAGACCATGACGAGATCTGTAATTTTATGGCCTGGGCATGAAAAGTTAGTGCGAGCCTAGTCCAATGCGGTTGTCATATTTGTGATGTAAGAAACAGCGGAAACAAAAGCGAAATAACACATGAAACACAGCGGGTTTCCAGCGACGACGGACCGCGGTCTGGGGCCGGTTGATAAGTGCTTTTATCTGAGCTGCCGGGGGCCTGTGGCGAGAACACCTTTCATCACTTGGATTATACATGTTCCTGTGGATATCTCGTAGTGTGTGGCAATTCAGCTTGCTTTATGTCCATTATGAAATCATAACAGCAATGGTACAACTATGAATGAGAGTA
>PIJE02001744.1:87981-90481 GCA_002895965.2 Coryphaenoides rupestris
TAAGGTATAGGGCTTTGAGGATCTGCAAACATTTATTGTTTTCAACATTTGACTATTAATAACCAAAATACCCAAAAAATCTGATTTATAATCAGAATAGAAGCGGTGCTCCGAGAGCAGATTATGGGATTTAGATCAGATTTAGCGGATGTGTGCTGGTCAGACGGGAGGTGGACAGGCAGACCAGACCAATGTATAGGATGGGGACAGACAGGGCCGAGCTCGGGGAACACACACACACACACACACACACACACACAACACACAACACAGGGCGATCCTTGGACAGATGGCTCAGGGGAAAGACAAAGACTAAGTTAATATGCATCGGCGATGTCAAAATAAAATAAATAAAGAGAGAGAGAGAGATCAATGGTGTGCTCTAAATAATAACTGCTTAAATCCGCTCGCACGCGTGCAGGAACCATTGATGGGAGGAAGATTGAGGTGAGGCTTAGACAGCAGGATAAACAATGAAAAAAACTAACGTAAAGAATACATACAAAGGCGGTATCTGCAAGGCTGGAGCACTCGATCAATATATGCAGCGTGTTCTTGGTGCTTTAGTTTTAATATCTGGGTGTGATGTAGTAATAATCGGGGCCGAAATGACGCACAGATAAATGAAGAGCATATGGACATACATGGTGTTATACTGTATATATACACCAGGCTTATAGTAGAGAGGCTTATAGTATATACAGGATAAGACTGTGAGATACAGATTGGTTTTAATGACGTTGTAGACATTGCTAGAACCATTGTCAAGTCACTCTGACTGGTTGAGTCAGCAGACCAGGCCTTCCACAGCAGCCCGCTATTGCTATGCTACTCCTGCAGGCAGCAAGAGGAGGTCAGAGGTTCTGCAGAGCGAATCCCGGGACTTCTGTTCTCAATTATGACCCGAGAGTGTGGCCAACAACCTCCGCAACATCCACCACTTTTACAATCGTAGTTTCCTCTGCCTCCAAATTGCGTCGCAGAGATTTAATTCTCTTGTACGAGTGGAGCTTCAAAAAACGCAATCCGCAAGAAGTTGGCTAAACGAGGCTTCTGCATTTCTTGCCGAAATTAAAATGTAAATGGGTGATTTCACGAGCCGGTGTAATTGGGCAATGAAGCCAGCGGCGGGCCCGAGTGTTTGAAAGTGGGACAGAGCCAGCGAAGGAGGAGAATAAACTGCAGGGCGTAATGAGAGGAGAGCGGGGAGACTCGGTGTGTGTGTCTCCGTCCGACCGGCGGCTGGAACGTGTCGCATAACAGGAAGTGACATCAGGCAGTATTTGCACCCCGCCCCGCCCCGCCGCCACCCCCCCCGCCCCCCATTTATTTTACCCAAAGGATTCAGGCTCTGCGTTGTGTCTTGCAACCCAGAGGGGGCTGCAGAGTCAACCATGTGTGTGTGTGTCAGTGGCAGTATGGACAAACAAGAGGTTCTTTAAGGCGGGTCGTTTCGTTGTCTACCCATCCGCGCCACGAAGTGACCAATCAGCCTTCGGTTACACTGGTGTTAGGCGTCAATCACGACGGCGTTCTCATTGTAATTTGGCTGAGGGGGGACGAGATGAACCAGCTGGCAAATGAGTCATCTCATTTGCACATCCGTGATCACACACACACACACACAGGCACACACACACACACGCAGGCACACACACACACACGCAGGCACACACACACACACACACACACACACGCAACACACACAAACACACACACACACACTCCTCAATTGAACACATGGAAGTCATTATCGATAACATTCCCTCACACAATGATGATGATGATGATGATGATGATGATGATGATGATGGCGTGTTAACCTTCAAACGAGACAATAAAAAAGTTGTTATATCGTGTTTATCTTCGTATCTACTGTATATAAAACACAACAAGTGGCAGCCAACGGAAGACATCTTGCCCAGAAGTTTAAGAGTGACGCCGTGATGCTTTTTAACCGTCAAGGTGACTTTGGGGCTCCCTGGGCTGTTCCAAGTTAGTGATTGACAGCCAAGGCATCGATATTGGTTATCTCTCCAGGTAATAAGTTACAAGGGCAGCCGATCGAGCAGCAGGGTTTGATGATATCTCCCTCCTCATTACTGGATTCCGGGATGCAGGACTCTGACGCTCTGACGCCTCCTGGAAGGAAGAACAGTCAATTAGAGATTGCACGTATGCGTCGGGACTGTTGTGGTGCAGATATTAGTTTTTCCTTTTTATTGTTTCCTTGTGGAACATGAGCGGGGCTGGTGGGGTGGGGGGTAGCAGCAGAGCGGCACACAGCGGAATAATTTAAACGTGGTATTTGTTGGCGTTCATGTAAATCCAGATAAGTTAATAGAGCTTTTCGTCGCTACTTTCAACATGACCTGAGGCGGCATCCGCAAATCCACTTAGCGAAGAAAGTGCATCCTCTCCTCATCGCCATTCCACGTCTCCCCTCCTCTTCCTCCCTGTCTGCTCCTTCATCTGTACTATTACGTACAACAACGGCTAC
>PIJE02001744.1:95481-105157 GCA_002895965.2 Coryphaenoides rupestris
GCTCTAGTGGGTGGCTTACCCAGCAACTCGCATGACTGGATACGTGTGGGCCGAGACAGATAGCGTGACAGGCTCACCGTCCTTCTGGCTCCAAAAGGAACCACTGGTTGACACTGGCTTGTGGCTGACGCTGGAGCCCCACCAGATACCGCCTACCTGGGGCTCTGAGGTGGTCTGCTACTTACTAGGCGAACTGCCGGGTTCGCCTGGGCTCGAGTGAAATGTGTGAGTGTTTGGGTCAAAGAGTGAAGAGGCCGCTTGGAGGTTTTTTATTTTTATTAGCAACATCAGGATTGGAATGCAGACTTTCATTTCAAATAATTTGAGAAGTATATTCAGGAAACTAGAAAGTAAGATTTAGATGTTCAAGAAGCATCTTTATCTTTACGACACTAAAAATGGTTCACAGATACATAGCCTTTCACACATCAATCATTAAATATTGATTAAATCCTTGAAAAGAGTGCAATGGAAAGTCAAATCATAGGCTCTTAAAGGTAGAAATACGTTTAGCCTACTTGAATGGGAGACCACTGGCTATTCGTCATATATCTTAGAAATAAATTGCATGAAACCAAACGGAAATGAAAATTGAAAAACAGGTACCTGCAGTTAGCTCAGGTACATGGAACCTTGCACACCTGGACACTTTTCAGAACAGTACTACTTATGCAAGTATTTGTAGTTTTTTGCTTTGCTGCCAGTGATACTTTTGTTACATATATCCTTGTTTATTATGGACCATGCATTTTGCACAAGCAAGAGAACTCAGATCCATAACAATCAAATCCAGTACTGCACGTACCTTATGCCACTGGTGGTGGCTGTGTTTGTTGGTAAGCAGCCCTGCATTGCCCTTCGCCACTTGGCAGAAATACTTGAACTTCCATTAAAGGCGTATTAAGAGCATATTGAATCTATAAGGAACGAATGGACTATACAAACTCTATAAACAGTTGAGTCAACGTTTGGCGCACTAAAGGGAAGCTGTCCCGACCTCGCTGGTTTAGCATACTTTGATCCAGACTTGCTTTTACTTGCAGTGAATTCAGATACAGCGGAGGAGGAGGATTAGGAGGAGGAGGAGGAGGAGGAGGAGGAGGAGGAGGCAGAGGTTTGGCATCAAGTAGACATAAAGCAGATAGTGGACATGGGCCATCAAACGGCAGAGTTGAAGTGTACCCGAGCGCGGCCCCCCACCCCCACCAACACCATTTGCGGTATATCGCTTTTTGGAGGGCCATGGATCTGATGGTGATTGCACATGAAATATAAAGTACTTGGATCAATCACCAAACATTGCTTGACATTACATTATTAATACACGCAACTGAGATGAGTCCAAAGTTAGAATGCGAGGCAGCCAGTTTAATCAGCCGCCGTGGCGAGACCGGTGGGCCTCACCGCGTGTTCCTGCTGGCCTTTCTGATGGAGTCCGCTGGGGTGCATCCAGGGTGACGGCAGAAGCTGTCGCAAAATTCATGCTTATGTGTTCATCGCTCGGGGCTTGTCTGAGCTGCAGGGCCCGGCTGTCCGTCCACTCCACATCCCCCATGTCCATCTGCTCAGCGACCGCACTCTTACCCTCAAGATGCAACATTAATACGCATGCACACACTCTGGATCACACACACCTATCAAGGAAGCATCACACACACACACACACACACACACGAAATCTATAACCAATGGCTGTTGTAGCACCCAACAGGGGAGTTGTCCCAAAATATATCAGGCACTGATACTTTAAAACTTGTGATGACGTGTAGGTTTGAAGGCGGAGGAGTTCATTCAGTGGTCATTTCCATGTGATCCAATTGTGGCCCAGATGTACCAGGGCCAGTTTTGGGGCCCAGGTTTGTTTGATTCTGACGCCGTTTTGGATGACAACCGATTCCGTATTGTACTACAAACCAAATCACCACCCCCTTGTGTGATTTGAAGGCTTCTCATAAGTATGACATTTGATGCTGAGGCCTGACAATGTCTGTTTTGATCGTCTTTTATCCAAAAATGTGTGGACTGACGAAACACATTCAAAATCCATCGCCCATTAATGTTACATTTCATAATCCTAAAGCTCCACATACTACGTCAATCCTTTCAGAACCCCTGTACTGTCATTTACATGATTTGATCCCCCCCCCCAAAAAAAATTCAGTCTATTCCCTCCCCCAAAAACGGTAATGGTTTGGAGATAAGGAAGTGTTTTTTGCGAGACAGTGACGGTGACTGGATGTGACGTGGCGCGGGGGGGGGGGGGGGCGCTCAGCACTCTGTTTCGCGCGACAATTTCATCAGAGAGAGCTTTATCTTTTTGGGCGCAGATCATCTTTAAAGTGCACACTTTCTCCAACTAGGACGCGACGAAAATAGAGCAGACTGCAGATCTAACGAGGAGGGGGGGAAAAAAATAAACCAGCAGACAACAGCTGATTAGAAGCACCTGCGGGGGAGAGGGTCTGAAGGCGTGGAAGGAAAGACAGAGAGGGAGAGAGGCTGAGAGAAAGATAACAAAAAATGATGGGAGAAAAGGGAGAAATAATGGAAAAAGAGACACCAAGACTTTTTTATCAGTCGTTTTCGTTTTTTTTGTCTTTGTTCACCAACGTCTTTAATGCGGTGCTTTTGATCGCGTGGCGTGAAGATGAAGATGGCGAGCGGGGATCCGGATTCAATGATGAGAACTCCATTTGGAGTGAACTCTATTTGGAGTGAACTATTGTTATTACATAATAATATTGTAATATTATTATGTTTCAAGCCCAGTTTGACATGCAAGTCAAGCACGTAATTTACTTTGAAAGTATGCAAGCCGAGACTGTAAACTACAGAACTATGGACTGTATACAGGCCTACATCGTGTATGCGTGTACATTGCCTTCTGTTTTGTGTGTCTTTTCTCAACCTATACTTTCTAACTGCCAGTTGGTCAGCTGTGTGCCGTATGCGTTTCTCGTTACAGGAAGGTGTCTATTTCTATAGTGTCCAGTCCAGTCGTCCTCCTCCGCAATTCGAGGTGACACAGAAATAATCCCTTTTGAGCCGATCCAATAGACCCTGGTCACAGCAGGAGAAACCCAGGTGTAGCTCATAACACTAATTATGGGTCTGTTTGACTTATCTATGGCAGTGCACCAGTATAGAATAGAATAGAATAGAATAGAACTTTATTAATCCCGAAGGAAATTCTTGTGCCAGGTTACATAGCGATACAGTACAATAAAACAATATGGAAAACAACAGAATGCTAAAAATAAACTAACGGATTTACAAATTTACAGTTAAAATATACAAATATGTAGGCAAGATAAGATATTCCGACGGCGAAAACAATTTGGCATAAATGAAGTGAAATATTATTGGACATGACATTAAGAATATTGCACATGATGATGACAGGAGATGAGAGGTAGTGTTATAGACAGTATTTATAGACAGCATGATAATATAATAATAATAATAATAATAATAATATGGCACATGATGAGTATTGCACATGATGTTGGACAGTAATATTAATATTGCACATAATACTGAGGAAAGTGCACATGATGTAGAGTGATAATATTGCACATTATGTTGCTGTGTTCATTGTATTGTAGGGGGGAGTTATAGGGGAGGAGTTATAGAGTTTGATGGCCACAGGGCAGAAAGGAACCTCCTGTGGTGTTCTGTGGTGAACCTCGGGTAATCTCAGTCAACGGCTGATGGTGCTCTGGTATGACACCAGTGTGGCGTGCAGGGGATGGGAGGCGTTGTCCATAATACCGAATAGTTTACTCAGCATCCTCCTCTCCGAGACCTCTACCAAAGACTCCAATTCAACTCCCAGGACAGAACCGACTTTCCTGATGAGCTTATTGAGTCTGTTAGCGTCGGCTGCCTTCACCCTGCTGCCCCAGCACACAAACAGCGTAGAAGATGACGCTGGCCACCACAGAGTGAGAGAACATCTGCAGCATGTCCTGCAGACGTTGAAAGATCTGAGTCTCCGTAGGAAATGCAGGCGACTCTGACCTTTCTTATATAGGGCCTCTGTATTTTTAGTCCAGTCCATTTTGTTGTCTATGTGAACACCCAGGTACTTATATTCCTCGACAATGTCCACCTCGGTCCCCCTGATGCTGACCGGTTTCGGGTGAGTCGTTGCTTCCTGAAATCCACCACCAACTCCTTCGTCTTAGAGATGTTGAGTTGCAGTGATTTAGTCCACACCACTCCACGAAACTGTCCACCACACTCCTGTACTCGGACTCCTGCCCCTTTTCTGATACAGCCCACAATGGCAGAGTCATCCGAGTGTGAACAGGAAGGGAGACAGGGACTGTCCCCTGAGGTGCTCCCGTGTTGCTCACTATAGTGTCCGACATGTTTCTCTGCAGCCTCACATACTGTGGCTGACCTGTGAGGTAGTTAGTAATCCAGGCCACTAGTGGAGCGTCCACCTGCATGTCCAGTAGCTTAGTCCAAGCAGGGCAGGCTTATGTGTTGAAATCGCTCGAGAAGTCGAAGAATGTGACTCTCACAACACTGGCCTGCCTCCTCCAGATGAGAATAAGCCCTGTGCAGCAGGTACATGATTCAGGCGTCTTCCACTCCAATATGGGGCTGGTAGGCGAACTGCAGAGGGTCCAGTTGATGGTTTGACTAGTGCACGGATGTGCACTAGTCTTCTGAGGTTTCTTCTGTTGAAGGTTCTTTCTGTTGAAGCTTCCTCTCAAGCTTTCTTCTGTAGCTCTCCTTGCCCTCTGTGATCTTTTCCCTCAGTTCTCTCTGCACCTTCTTCATCTCCTCCTTGTCTCCACTCCTGAAGGCCGCTTTCTTCCTGTTCAGTGATGCCTTGATGTCTTTAGTCACCCAGGGTTTGTTGTTGGGGAAGCAGTGCACAGTCTTAGTCGGGATCACACAGTCCGTGCAGAAATTTACATAGTCCGTTATGCAGCCTGTGAGTCCGTCTATGTCCTGCCCATGTCCATCACAGAGAACATCCCAGTCTGTCAGCTCAACCATCACATCATCATCCATCATCATCCATCCATCTATCATCCATCATCATCCATCCATCCATCATCATCCATCATCCATCATCCATCATCATCATCCATCATCCATCCATCATCCATCATCATCATCCATCATCATCATCCATCATCCCATCATCATCCATCCATCTATCATCCATCATCATCCACTCCATCATCCCATCATCATCATCCATCATCATCCATCACTATCCATCCATCATCATCATCCATCCATCCATCCATCCATCCATCCATCCATCCACCCATCCATACATTCAGCCACACATGCATCATTGTCACACAAGCACTCCTGCCCCAACCCCTATTTGCCCTTTAATTTGCCCTGTGTGTCGTTAGTCAAGTGTGTGTCACCTGTTTTGATTACCTGTAGTAATTCTGTTCACCTGCCTTCCATGTAATTATGTTCCCAGGCTTCAGCCTCTGTTCGTTGTTTTCTGTTGTGTTCTGTTGTGTGTTGTCGCCTGGTTTCCTACTGCCTGGTTTCTGTTTTCCTGCTGTATTGGAGTAGCACTTATTTTGCACCAGCCCCTTAGTCTGATTACCTCTGTGTTTAGGTTCACCTGCAGCTCCAGACCCTGACATCATTACCACTAAGGTAACTAGCCACACTCTTTTCAATCGAAAAACATGCTGAGTGACTGTGTAAATAGATGGAGGAAAAACAGGCGGGAGAGATGTGGGGAGCGAACAGTGGAAATATGTGGAAAGGTGATCGGGAGCAGAGGTGCAAGTCTTGCTTGCAAATGATCTACTAATGAAGCAGCTTCACCAATTACACAGTCCAGTGCTTCAATATGTGCACGTATTTATGCACGCACACACACACACACACACACACACACACACACACACACACATCCAGATACACACACATACAGCAACACTTTGCATTAATACACACATGTGTGTGTGTTTGTGTGTACACAAAAGGCAAATCTCACAGCCAAATTGTACAATGGTCTTTCAAAAGGCTGCATATATTCTAGCATAATTAGAAAAAGTGTATGTGCTCATATGTCTTGTTTCTTATGAGTCCTTTTAGATGAGGAGTAATTCAGATATGATGAAGACGAAGCATGCTCTCTCTTCATGTCAGTTATGACATTTAGATCGGTTGATGGATGCATTGGGCCATACCTATGGATTCATGCCATGTAACAGCAGCATGACACACATGCATATATGAATGTGTGTCTTTATCAATGCAGATGAGAAAAGCTATGATAATTTTTTTTATTAAGTATTAATGTATATAGTCAGATCATCAGAGTATGTATTTAACTATTTTACTATCATATGTTTTTCATTTTCTCCGTAACCAGCATATTTGCTCACAATTTAGTAACATTGCACTGACTGTGAAGTGGTCCTCTTGAGTGGTCACTGGTAAGTGCTGCATAAGGTTGTTAAATTAATTAAGGTCAATACATGACACTCATAATGTGAGTGTTTGTGTGTGTGTGTGTGTGGGGGGGGTGGCACTTAAATTCAAAGCACCTCCAATTAAACTTTAATCAATACAGAAATGCACAACCCGCCTCATCGAACGTCATTCAGGGTGCACTCACATCAAGCATTTAGATTCATTGCACTTGTTCTAAACTATCACAAAAAGTAGCTCCAAATCATCAACCATTTTTTGTGCCCTCTACTGGAATACGTTTGCAGGCCTGACATCACTGCAGAGAGAGTAAGGTTTTCTGCTATTTAAGGTGGACAGCGTCATAATCCTCAAGGTCCCCGTGGGGCTCTCCTGTAGAACCAGCCCCCTGGTCGGGTACGCCGGGGAACGTGCAACTATAAGCGTCTCCGTAATTGAAAAGAGACAGTAATTGAAGATGATGCATAGTCGCACACGCACCGCACATCGTGAATCGCAGATTGCTTTAAAACACCGTGAATCAATACTCTCCGATCCATGGCTAATTCCGTCTGAAGGTGTGCGCGAGCTCATGGCGTGTGTGTGTTGGTAAAGAACCACCATCTATCTTCATGAGGCCCATGCTGCTAAGGACCGCTACCTTCTCCACGTGAAGGCTGTTATCTGATACAGAACAGAGGGAAGGGGAAACAAGGAAAAAGCGGCTGCCTTTCGTTGCATTCTGATCCCTCTTTCTCAGCGTTTTTTTGTATGCAGTTAGGAACCGTGGGCAGTTTAAAAGCCCTGGGAAGCCCTTCTGCAATTATTTATCAGCCGTGATGGCTACAGGATCCAGACGTGGACGTGTGTGTGTGTGTGTGTGTGTTTGTGTGTGTGTGTGTAAGGTGGAAGGTTGGAAGCCATCACCCTTTTGGAGGATGAGAACTTTTTCAGAAACCTACATATTTCACTAATACCTGTGTGTGATTTATGTTGTTCATCACAGGCCTCCAATGTGCTGGGGGACCTCTAACAACCAGATGCCAAGGCTGCACATGCCAAGTCGGTCTACCCCAGCCAAGGGTATTGAGCTCAGGCTCGTGTTTGGCTCCAATTTATTTAGGGCACTTTTGAAACTCTGAGCTATTAAACATTTTGAAAACCAAATGAGAAAACCGGCAGTGTTGTTGAAAAGTTGAAAAGTATTCATCGCCTAAATTAGTTGACTTTTAAACAACATGTTCTACAAATAAAGGTCAATTCACCGAACACAAACAACGTCACAACAGCTTTTTCTCATGTTTTTTTTTTCTGTTAAATGCCAGATCACTCCTTAAATGGCATCAGTAACAATGTGTTGCAAACTTGTCGATGGTAAAAAGTGAATCTGTTGCTGTAGAGCAGTGGTTCCCAACCTGGGGTGCGCGCCCCCCCGCCAAAGATCGCAGGGGGGTCGCGAGGCCTTGGACGATTTGAGGCATATGTTTAGTAATAGTCAAATATTGGTTCAAAGGTTCACGAGTTAATGCAAATACAAACTAACAAAATCCATCACTATATATTATTATGTATTGTATACCCTAAAAACATTGCTCTCTCTACCATGAAAATTGAATTAATTCAGACACAAAAAAAAACTGTCTCGGCCACACCCGTCTCGCCACCGTACTCAGTCTCGCACTGTCCGAAGCGGTGAAATAATGTTGGCGAAACGTAAGGGTACTGGCGATGACGGCTCATCAGCAGCCAAAAAGCGGACTTACTTAGATAGCTACATAGGTTTAGGTTTTATGGAGGGAACAGACAAAACTCGACCAGAGTGCGTGATATGCGGAGAAAGGTTAGCTAATGATAGCATGAAGCCGAGCAAGATGAAGAGGCACCGAGACACTAAACACCCTGAGACGGTAAACAGAGACCTGGACTTTTTTCTTCGGAAAAAAGAGCTGGCTTTGGGAAACAGACCGATAGATATCCGAACCGCGTTCGTCAGGGCTGGGAGTGAGATGCAGAAGGCCACAGAGGCGTCTTTTGAGTGTTCACTTTTAATAGCCAAGGCTCACAACGTCGGCGAGCAGCTAATCAAACCAGCCTGCATTAAAATGGTTGAGAAACTGTGCGGCCCGCAGGTGGCAGCTAAACTAAAAACTGTCCCGTTATCCAACAACACTGTGAAAGAAAGAATTGATAAAATGGCAAGTGACTGTGAGAAGCAACTTATTGAAAAGCTTGAGAAAAGGTGAATCAGCCTGGAGGTCAGCAAGTTCATCCTCGCAGTTCAGGTATTCCACATCCTCGACTTTGGCCATGAATGGATCCAAAACCCACCACTCCTTGGAGACATACTGATCTGTGTCAGCAAATCGCGATTTTAACTCCTCTCGCAGCAAGTTCATGTGGCTGGTGAACTCGCAACGTAAAGGCATGGGTACAGTGCCCCCGGACTGCTTCATCAGTAGTGGAAACTGTTGCAGCTCCCCTCTTTCCATTTTTCCGACCCTGTACTCCAGCTTGCGCGCAAAAGCATCCAGCGCCTCTTTGCATTGCATTATGTTGGACTCCGCGCCCTGCAAACGCTTGTTCGTCTCATTATACAGACTGAATATGTCGGCCAGGTATGCTGTTTTAATCCAAAATGACTCGGTCATTTGTTCTGCCAGTGTGGGGTTACGAGTTTGCAGGAACTCTTCAATTTGTTGTTGCAGTTCCATAAAGCGCACAAGCACACAGCCGCGCGATAACCAGCGCACCTCTGTGTGCAGAAGGAGAGTTTGGTGCGCTTCATCTTCACGTAGTTCTGCAAATAGACGCTTGTTGGTGGGGCAACTTTTTATATAATTCACTACTTTAACGACAGTGGCTAGTGTTCACTGAGATCATCGGACAGTTTTTTTACTGGCCAGGGCTTGGAGATGTATCATGCAGTGAAAGATTGCGCATTCTGGAGCCTTTTCCTTCAAGCGGCTGTTGAATCCCTTATTTGTCCCCATCGTTGAGGCTGCTCCGTCTGTACAGCAAGCGAATAAGTTTCCGTAGGGAAGATCGTGGGAGGAGAGGTAAGTATCAACTGCGGCAAATATATCCTGGCCCCTGGTTGTGGTGGTAAGATTGACCGACATGAGAATGTCCTGCTTCAAATCTTCACCATCAATATACTGCACGTATACGATAAGCACAGCCTCGTCCGCTACAGTTGTAGTTTCGTCCAGTTGTATGGCAAATGGAACTTTTCTAAGCTTTTCAATAAGTTGCTTCTCACAGTCATTGC